>CAJHQP010004573.1:0-53942 GCA_905132765.1 Moricandia arvensis | reverse complement strand
TGTATCTTCTTACAAAATTGACATCGCACATCAACGAATTTATATAACCGAACACATCTGTTCACATGGGGTCGAACCAAATCACATTTGCATAGGAACATTTTAGCTTCAACAACCCCAAAAATTCCACTTTAATAATCTCTTGCAAAATCCGTAAAAGTCTGATTCGCCTTGACACGTATTCCGTAGTTACTTGTTGCCGGACGTATCGCATAGTCGTATGAATGAAAGGTAAAACCTCGTGTAAAAATACATAGATGATGTAGTCAATTTTGCTACTGGACCTAGGACAAATCGTGAAACCATGAAGGTTAATATGGAACGCTTCCATTGCTTTTGATATGTAAACTCATTCTTGAGAAAATATCAGGTAAGTCCATCTTGACTTTTGCTATCTTTTGTCTTCCATGGGACGTCCAATATTGTATCCATGATGTGGTCAAAAAAGTTCTCTCTATATGCATAACATTGTCGTAAAAGAAGATCCTTCCAATAAGGCAACCTTAAAATATACTCTTCTATGACAATGTGAGTGACCCATATCCATCAGGCATATTTCCAGGAACATGTTAGTTTCCTCCACGGCAAACGTTTTTTGAGCTCCGTAGTAATCAATTTGTGTTTTGATCTTTTCTCCAGTGAGATATGTTAATTTATTTCAAGACCAAGACCTAATTTAGATTTGGCCTTAATTCAATCCTAACATGATTCTAAAGATGGTAGAAACACTAACCTTGATCCACTGTAATTTTGTGTTTGATTCTAAAGCCATTACACCCAGTGTAAACTAACCATAATTTATGTTTTGATCTAAAGCCATTACACCCAGTTGTAAACTGGATTTGCTCGAACCACTCACCATAGTTGAGACCATTAAATTTTACCACAGAGTTAGAAGATGCAAACACATTTGATGAAGCTGCAAGCATTCATACATGTTTACCTGTTAGTGCTTTGAGACTTTAATGTATATTCAGACTAATAAAACTTTAACACTTGTATTTTAAATAACCTTTGGAATATTTAAACATGTATGAATGCTTGCAGCTTCATCAAATGTGTTTTGCTTCTGCCTAACTCTGTGGTAAAATTTAATGGTCTCAACTATGGTGAGTGGTTCGAGCAAATCCAGTTACACTGGGTAATGGCTTTATAATCAAAACACAATCAAATCCAGTTTACACTGGGTGTTATGGAATATTAACATAATATTAGATAAATTTACCTATTAGTATTTTAATATTTATATAGCTTATAACATGTTAGTCACCAAAAGTGGCCTTGTTATTTACTTATAAATATTAAAATTAATAATAGTCTATAATTGATCAAGATCAAGGATGCCTAAATGACATAAAAGTTTGAGTCGGTCAATTAATTTATATTATATTCTAGGAGATCACCCAAAGGTGGATCATTGAATATAATTAATAATAATAAAGAATTAGTCACTTCTTACTATACGTCAATAATATGTATATCCAAAGATAACATCTTATTTGATTAGTGTTTATTTGATTAATATTAAAGAATAAATAATTAGCATCAATGATAGTACTTGTATTTAAATATTCCCAAAGGTTATTTAAAATACAAGTGTTAAAGTTTCTATTAGTCTGAATATACATTAAAGTCTCAAAGCACTAACGCGGTAAACATGTATGAATGCTTGGCAGCTTCAATCAAATGGATTTGCTCTAAAGTCTCAAATGAATATACATTAAAGTCTCAAAGTACTTGCTTTAATCAATTTGTGTTTTGATTCTAAAGCCATTACACCCAGTGTAAAACTGGATTTGCTCGAACCACTCACCATAGTTGAGACCATTAAATTTACCACAGAGTTAGCAGATCCAAACACATTTGATGAAGCTGCAAGCATTCATAATGTTTTACCCGTTAGTGCTTTGAGACTTTAATGTATATTCAGACTAATAGAAACTTAACACTTGTATTTTAAATAACCTTTGGGAATATTAAATACAGTACTATCATTGATGCTAATTATTTATTCTTTAATATTAATCAAATCAAACACTAATCAAATAAGTATGTTATCTTGATATACATATTATTGACTATAGTAAGAAGTGACTAATTCTTTATTATTAATTATATTCAATGATCCACCTTTGGGTGATCTCCTAGAATTAAATAATAAATTAATTGACCGATCAAACTTTTATGTCATTTAGCATCCTTGATCTTGATCAATTATAGACTATTATTAATTTTAATATTATAAGTAATAACAAGGCCACTTTGGTGACTAAACATGTTATATAGCTATATAAATATTAAATACTAATAGTAAATTATCTTAATATTATGTTAATATTCCAATAACATAATTATTTCTATATTGTGTTTAATATTTATAATACAAATTACCTATTATTAAAATGCAGCGGAAGCATTTTAAATCAAACACCCTATATATATATATAATATTTTAAATTAATAAAATATTATATAACTGAATGTGTTTCTTAAAACAATATATATATATATATTATTTTTGTAAAACTAATGCGATCAATATATTATTTTCTTTAATGCAACGAATGGTTGCTACGGTTCTTAACACACAATCATGCGTCATGATATTATGTTTGTTAATAAACAACCAATCGTTATGCATCTTATGAAACATTGTGACACTTTCCATATCCAAATAACTGTTTCTTTCTCTGGTGACTTTTCTTACAAGATGCAGTAACCGTCAATACGATTTTTCAGAATAGACGACATGCACGCACACCATTTACTCTTCAGAATCTTAATGCATGTTCACATTCTATGACACAACTCAAAAAATTTATGCGTGTATGCACATGTGAGACAAACTCCAGAAATATACTTTACTAGTGACTTTTCACACTTGTAATAACCATTACGTAAATTTAGAATCTAACATGGAACCAATTCTATTTTCAGATTATGATTATTCTTTTCGTGAAAAGCTTTCATAAATCAACAATATTTAATTTAATGGCCGACATGTAAACCATTACAGCATCATAAGATTCTAATGTTTCAAACAATTATTAAACACTCGGTCGAATGTTTCGGTATCATTATGATGCCATACTTTAAAGTGTTGAGATTACGAGACCATCGAACGATGATTACGTACGATAACGACACCATACAATCCCAAAAGTTTCAAAAAAAAACTAAATCATGAACACTCTTTAAAACGGTTTCAATCCGTATATGTTCATGAACTTGCATAAAATCAAATCTGATGAATTAATCAAATCTAAAATAGCTCTGATACCAAATGTTAATTTATTTCAAGACCAAGACCTAATTTAGATTTGCGTTAATTCAATCCTAACATGATTCTAAAGATGGTAGAAACACTAACCTTGATTCAAGCTTGGATGCCAATCCCCACCTCTGATGTTTTCCCCTTTAACCTTTTTCTTCTTGGTGATTTCTTTTGATGGACAAGAAATCCCAAAACTTCCTTAGTCTCTCCTTTCAATGATCAATATTATTGCTGTGTGTTTTTGGAAAAACTCTTGTTTTCCTTGTGTCACAACAACACATTGCACAAGGCCTTTTATATAGTCGAAGAGTTGTGTGTGAAGTAACACAACTCTTCAAAACTCCAACACAACTCTTCGTCATATATTATAGACCATAATTTAATAATATAATAAATATGTATATGATCATAGGAGTAAAGGTATTTATAAATTAAGGTAAAGTAGTTGGGTTATCAATACACCCATATTCTAACTCATATTCGAAACCGATCCATCACGGGTATCGTCTTTATATTAGAGATATAAAAACATTAATATGAACTTGAACTTTATATTAAACCAATAGATACATAGGTCACCATAGAATATAAAATATTCTTACAAGATATGGAGGCTCATCTGACAACTTTTTGTACCTAAACAATGTCTTATTTCTTTGGTACAGATGGGAAAGGGGAAGAAATCTACAATGAAAATCAAACCAACAACTCTACCTACCATTCTTTAGTTGAAAATCATTCTTCGATCCAAGACAATGTGGAAAAAATAACCTTCCCATGTGTAGTCCATCCAAACATCATTCATAAGCAGGAAGGTCGCTTATTGGTCCACAGCATAACTATTCGCTTTGTAAAATTGTTATTCATGGAACAATCATATGTCATCACCCCTTTATGACCACACATCCTTCAGCTCTTGTATCAATTGTTGAAGAAAAACATCTAACAACCGTTTTGGATGCTTCGGACCAGGGACTAATATGTCAGAAATAGAAATTCTTGTTCCATGCACATCTCTGGGGGCAGGTTGTACGGCATAAGAATGACTGGCCACAAAGAATATTGCCTCCCAAAAATTCCAAATGGACTAAATCCGTCTGTGCATAACCCAAGATAGACATTCCTAATTTGTCAAGCGAAATTTAGGTGTGCCTTATTGAAATGTTTACACGCTCTTGCAATCTGATGGATGAGCGATCTCGCCATCCCTCTGGACATGTTCATCATGCCACCTCATCGCTCTGGCAGCCCTCTCAGATTGATATAATCTTTTCAATCTGTCTGTAATTGGTATATACCACATCCTTTGGTATGGTACCATATTCCGTCCACATCCTTGCAGTTTGAATCGTGGCTCTTGAAGAATTGGATACTCTTCTAGCTTCTTCGTCTCTCCAGTAGATCATACAGTTGTCGATGCAAACATATATCATCTCCGAAGGCAACCCATGAATATAAACCAATTTATGAATCTCATAATAAGATTCAGCTGACATGTTATCTTCTGACAAATACTCTTTAAACAACTCGCTCATGCATCCATCCAATTCTCAGGTAAATTATATCCATTTTAATATTCATCATCCTAGCTGCTAAAGACAATTTTGAGAGACCTTCTGTACAACCAGTTTAGATTGGTTGATTTGCAGCATCTAACATTTCATAAAACCTTTTTGCATCCAAATTAGGTTCTTCCAACATTTCGAGTTTCATCAGCTATTGTTGTAGTAGTTTCTAAAAATACATCAGTTCTCATGTCATGAATCCTATTATGATCTACCATCTATTCCTCTTAATGGTAACTATATTCACTATGCAAATGATTCGGTTCTTCATTATTACCAGCATCCGAAAATTAGTATTTCTACTATTAACTTCATTTCACCACAACCCTCTCCATGTTGAAACCCAAATATAGTATTGTGTTGTAAAACCTCTGTTTACTAAATGTTTCCGTAACAGTTTCACTACGGGCATATTTTCAATTTTGCACTTCCGACAAGGACAAAATCTTACCGCTTTCCTACATGATTGGTGGTACAGCCTTCATGGTACATGAATGTCTCTAGCCCGTTAACCGGTGAAATATTTGTGCGTATACATCCAAATCGCAACTCATAAATATTTCTACCACTAGACATTTTTCGTAATTTTTCTTCTCTTTTTTCGTTTGTTGTGTTTGTTTGGAATGAGAATGACCATATATATAGAAAAATTTCAAGTTTTGTAGGTGAAAGTGTAATACGGATTAAAAGAAAATATATTACTAGGATTTACAAGTCTTTAACATATTATTTACAAGGTGTTTACAACAAAATTTGTTAGGTGAACCACACTTAAAAAACGTTTTCACCTAAAATAATGGTAACATAATTTGTCGTAATGTCATTGTAAGGTTGCAAGGAGTTTACGAGGAAATTTTCTCCTTCCTCGTACAAGCGTTGTAACTTTACATCTACGTTATGACAAACCTTTTTCTTCGTGAAGTTACGAGGACTTACAAAGAACTATTGTTTCGTCTTAATGTCGTGGTTTTCTACTCGTAGCTTTACAAGGAATATTTTTTCTCATAATTTTTCCTCGTTATAGGCATGTTTTCTTGTAGTGTTAGGTCTTCGAATTGAGAGCAATCCTCTTCTGAAAAAGATTGCATGATGGCGTTGATACGCCAAATGATTGGCGGTCTTTCTTCTCCGAGAGGTTGGGGGTATCCTGGTGTTTGTGGAGGGATCTGAATGACTTGTACGAGGTACTATACCTCCATTATGTCTTGAGGTTTTTGACACTTCTTATCCTTACTTTTTCTCCAGATCTTCTCACTCCTCACGGTTCTTGTCTTTGGCGGGTCAGGCACTACTTTTCCACTGGTAAACCACTCCATCATCAACTCCTGAAGTTAATTGCATTCCTTTGTGTCATGCGCTTTTTCTTTGTGGTAGTCGCAGAATATCTTCCATCAAAGGGCTGGGTTGGTGATCTGTCTATTCCCCTTTCTTAGACTTCCATGGTCTTTTGGTAACCAGTCCGCGGAGTCAATCTCCACGACTTATCCACCCTTGGCGACGTATTTTTATCTGGATTGGAGTAGGTAGAATGTTGTCTTGGTTCTTGGTAGGTTCTGCCGATTTGTTTTGCTACATGTTTCATCGCGTTGTGTTTGAGTAAAAAAGCTTGCTTGTCTTCCTCCATTGTGATCAAGCTGTTTTTCATGGTGGAGAACATCCTTTAAAGCTATAGTTTTATTGAGGCATAGGTCATCTCGAAATTTGGAGTTGATCCAAATTGCATTGCGTAGTGCCTCAACGGTGGTCTCGTCTGGAATGTGCACTCTGGATACTACTTCTTTGAATTTCTCCATGAATTTCCTTAATGTTTCCCTTGGGCCTTGGATAAACATCGTATAATATTTCCTTCGTGAAGGATTCGTTTGGGTTGCAGCAAGTATGAGCTAAATTTTGGGGGCCGAGCTTGTTACTTTATGATTTTTGAGTTGATGGCTTTCACCGCACTCTTTAGATCGGGGACTTGTTGTTGGTTATCTGACCAGCCCCCGAACCGGGAGAGGAAAAAGGACGCTCCTTGGTGTTTGTTGGTCGTATTTGACTTTAGGAGGCGTGAGAGCGGATGATATTGCGTCGAGATGTTCGCTGGTTGCCTTATTAGCTTCATCTTGTTTAGCGAAGCGTTCTATCGTGTATGTCATCATCTGCATCATGGTGGCAATCTTTGTTTCCTGGTAGGGTAGTCCTTGTGCAGGTGGAAATCGTTTGCAACCATGGTGATCAATTTTTGGCGTTACTTTCAAATATTCCCCACAGACTGAAAGTAAACAAGAATTCGATATGTGTTGTTTGAAAGACGTTTATTTAATGATCTTGAGGTGATTACAAAGAGATTTGGTAAATTAGATCTCAAAAGAATAAATCGGAAAGAAGAAAATGATTATGTAAACCTAGTTCTAGTTCTGAATCCTCTGTGTTTTTTTAATGTCTTTCTCTTGGTCTAACTCCTCTCTTTATATATTCGGTAATATTTCTCCTTAAGTCGACGTAAGCCCTAGCCGACTTCTTCCAATTAGGAATGTTCTGTTTATTTGATAGAGCCGTTTGAGAGATATAATCTATCTCCAAAGTCCTCAAATCCAAAATAGTACTTCTTTTGCCATTGGACATACATATATAAATATAAAGCTAATTGTCTCTCTCTATATATATAACGTACTTTCTAACGACATATCTACATGTAACCACCACCTTAATCTTAAAGATTTAGGAACCCACTTCTCTAAATGCATTATTAATCGGTAGTTATATTAGTAATCATCTTATTATATAAAGGAGACTTTTCCTCACTTCTCCTTCTGCCACATCATCAAATAAGAAGAGGAATAGAGTGACACGTGTCAAGAGTTAAAAACTTTGCGAACTTCGGTTAATAGTGGCCATGAAACTCAACTCAAACTCAATCTCAGCCCAGACTCTAAGCTCTTTGTATCCAAAAGAGTTTCTCTTTCGAGTGTTGCCGTCGTATTCTTGGTGCTCCATCCCACCGCCGGGTCTCAGAAACCACATGTAACGCTTTTTGTTCCTCATTGAAGCCACTTCATAACGTTTCTCTATTAACTACATCCGTCCAGCTTTCCTGCTACGTCTACTTTAATGAACCCTTTCTCAACCTCCATCGCAAGACCCTAATTCTTGAGACTATGAATAAGGATGAATACCTCTCCGATTCTCACAGCTTCACTAGATTCAATCATATTCCTTCTTTACAAACACGATGGTGTCATCCCACATCCTTTTTTTCGATTTTGAAGTCTGGTTGTAGTCCTCATACGGCGGTGACGCGTCTCCTGTGTTTCTTGGAAGCACACCAAGTCAAGAAAGGAGAGCTCATGCTCATGCCTGATGAATAGGTCGAACTCTTTCATGTTCCCTCAATGATATAATCTGATTTTATTATGTTGCTTCTCTAATATTTTGTCAAGCTTCTCATGATTTTTCCTTCTAACAGTCATTGCTCCTCCACAGTTTTATTTCTTTGCATCGGCATAACACTTTTAGATCTGCTGAAAGTGGGAGCGACTTACGAGCTCAGTGAATATGATGTTAAGAGAAGCAACAACACAATCTCCATTCGTTTACGAAGTTTGTTTAAATTACCACTCTACATACTGCAATTTCCACAGAGCTCTTTAAGTTCCAAAACTACAGACAATTGATGTCATTGGCAAATACAAATACTCAGTTTCCAGGTGAGTCTGAAATCTTCCATTTATCCACCATCGTAAATGTTCTACGGTAAAATTAAGAGACGCCTAACTTTATCTTCTCAGACATCAGGCTCATCAAAACAACATTTAATGACAATGCCCAGACAACTCCCGTATAGCCATGTATTCTCTTTCAAGGGAGGAAGGTTCTGAGGAAAGGAACTAAGTGCAGTGTCCTAGACATTGTTTGTGCTTAATGTTGTTCTCTTCCAAGCTTTGTTTTAGTTCCTTGAGAAATTATTTTGTGTAGGCTTAAGAAACTATCTTAACATTTGATCTGCTACAATCTTAATATTAAAAACTTTAAAAATGTGTCCCTCTGCTTTATTTCTTTAGTTATTTTACAGTTATTTGTTTAATATTTTGCAAAACTATTTAAAATATTAATAAATTAAATTAATCTGATAAAATAATTAATAGTATATGTAACTCAAAGATATTGGAAAATATGTTAGAATCTTTCATAAATTACTAAAAAATGGTACACTGTATTATTTAAATATATGTATATATTCATAATTATTTTTAAAAATTCATTACATTTTTCGAATTTCAAAATTATTATAAAAAATTGATTGATCAAATTATAGCATGTATTTGTGCCCGTGCGTAGCACTTGAGTACAATATACTGATAATTACAACATGTTGGAAATACATATGAATTCTAACGTTGAATAACAATTCTTTGTTAACATAGAAAATTAACCATATCCCGCGCGTAACGTGGACTTCCCCTAGTATCCAGCAATTCCTTTATATAGGTGGGACCTACAAATCAAATAAGTTACGGCCAATTTGTTCTTTTTATATGATTAAGCCATTTTAATTAACTAAACAGCCCATTTAAAGATTTTTCACAAGAGGCCTGCTAAGCATAGGCTCTTTGTCTTCGTTTGTCCCATCCCTACGTTTTCCACTCCGTCGCTTCATTCCACCATTAAGTGTGGAGAGGCGATAAGGTCAAGCCGAGCCGCCCCTCCAATTATTAATCATTACACCTCTTTTCCTCCCCCTCTTTACTCCTTACAACAAAATCTCAAGCGTTTTTTTTTTTTTGTAAACCTCAAGAACTCAAAACCGAAAACACGGGGTTCTTATAACTATAAATAGTTGAGGCTACAGCCGGATTCCAACATCTCATAGCCGCATTTTGAGTTTCTCTTCCATCCAAGCGTTTACGTTATTCTGACCTTTCTTACCTCACTTAGAAAGATATGAAGATAATCGATGAGTAAGTCATGGTATTGTCTCAGTTTATGTTCTCATTATAGTTTCTTTATCATAACATTTTAATGTGTTGTACAACACATGTAATTGTAGGGTTTTCATAGAGTTACCAATGGTAGAAGTAAGTTTTAGTGACCTATCTGATGGAAATATGTCATGGAAAGCCTATCCATACACTTTGGAATACTGTCTAGGGCATGTTGTCTGTAAGTACCTACAGTTTTTTCTACATCGATATGGAAATGGAGTGCTTTCCATGTTCTTTACCAAATGTTTTTGTCTATGTGCTTAATCTAGAAAAATAATTGTTATCGGTGTTCATCTATTCAAAGAAAGAAACCATGATAGGTGTCTTGAACGATGTGCGGCTTAGATGGTAAGTTATCAAAGAGCGCATTTTCTAATCACTTATATTTCGAGGAAGTCTCATGTGTAGTGTTTCTTTTCTTGTCAATATTTTCACCGAGCTCAAAATATGCATTGGTCTTCTTGCAGAATTATGTTGTTGCTCTGTGATCATGGCTGTGGGCAGAGCCACTATGATGAAGGCACTTTCTGGAAGGCTTACCTTTTTGTAAAAGTTTTGACTAAAGAAGTAAATATATAAACCTTTTGAACTAACTTCAAATGTAGTAGAGGTCACAAGTCGGAGGAGAATGAGTTGCTTACTTCCAGACTTTATTCCAGAGATAACATCGGGTTATATAAGTCATAACGATCTGGATATTCTAGATAAAACGTCGAGTTATATAAGTCATAACGATGTGGATATTCCAGAGATGAGTGTGAGAGAGTTGCTTCTACGCATGTTTGCCAGGGCATTGGAACCCGTATGGGCGACTTTCTTATATTTTTAATGTACCGGACTCAGTTTTGCATACAACATAATTATGAAAGAGATCACTAAAAAGGAGACTTTGGAAATGCTTACATGAAGGTGGCTAATGAAAGATTGCAATTTTTTTTAAACACTTTGGAAACGTAAGAAACTCAATTTGTCATGTACTTTTGTTGTGACATGGAACATATGTTTAACGTTTCAAAAACCATGACTATATTTCCAATTTACAAGGCCAGTGAACATTGTAATTCAATATCTTAAACAGAATTTACAATATCTTAGATTAGAGGAACAAATAATAACATAGAAATAAATAATTAATAGAAAGAAAAGGATTATGTGAAAAAAAAATAGAAAGTTTAATAAAAAGAGAAATATTATTTTGAATCAAAAAAGGATAAATAATATTAAGAAAACTTATTACAAAAAAAAATAATAGAAGAGCATAAATAATTATATGATCTAAAAACATGTTGATTTTCACTTTCATCTGTCGATCATCGGTGGATCTTCTAGGTTTTGAAGCAGGTATTTCCATGGATGGCTAAACCTCTGAGCATGCTCTCTAAGATAATTAAAAAGTTCAATGGCCAACCTTTACAAAACCGCGCGAATGTGCGGGCACAACCCCTAGTATAGCAAATAGGATACATTAGGATCATATTTGATATTGACACATTGACACTTGTATTCATTTTTATTTTCTTCGGTTACAAAAAAAAGAATACATATTTTTTTGTAAGCATTTTATATATTGTGTCTACTTTCTTTAACTAATGTTCTAATATATTTATAAAAGTTATGTTTTATTTTTCCACTTAATAATATATCAACTTAGCATTACAATATACCCTTTTCTAATACATCGTTGATTTACCGCTTTAGCTTAGTCGGTTTAACAATTAATTTATTATATTATTTTGTAAAAATATTATATAACAGTTTATTTAATGAAAACCACCAATATATTTACATATTAAATATTCTTTGATATACACAGAGTTATTTTAATGTTTAGTGAAAGCTATCAATAATTAACTCTTAGAACATATGTATAACTAAAATATCGGAGTTGTCAACAAAAAAAAATCTAGAAATTCCATAAATGAAAATATTTTGAATAAAATATGTGTTACTTAAATATTTCAGAATTTACGTCAATTTAAATATACAGTCGACTCCTAAAATTTTTAAATAGTGATATTGCAATACTTATAATTAATAAAATATAAAATTAATGTGATTTCACATATTAGGGATTTGTGATAATAATATAATTCAGACATGTAAAACGTATCAAACAAAATAATATATCTTTTAACAATGAAGAATATGGTAAACCGTCTTAATTTCTAACATAAACTGTTTTAATATTTTAATATATAATTTTCAGTATCTATTCATTTTCTTTTGTTCAAGTCTATTTAACTTTTGAGCTTTTGGTGATAATAATTTAAATTTTATTTAGATATTATAAATTTTAATTTGATTCAGATTCTTTTTGGATTCGGTTTAGGTTTGACTACCCTTTTAACTCATATAAAAATATATAATAAAAATAACTTAAAGTACTCAAAATCCAAATAAAAATAAAAAAATGACATAGAAATTTTATAATATACGACCAAATACCTAATTTTAACATAAATTTAGTTTGGTTTGAATGTTTGGGTGAAAAAAACAGTAAGTATTTCGAGTATATCCTAATTTTAACACAACAGAACAAAATTTCATGAACTTTAAAATATATTTCAATTGTAAACTAAATATTTTAAAATAAAATTATCTTAATAGAATAAAAATATTAGACTTTTATATATAGTTTTCTTTTACATGTAAAATTAATTATTAAAAAATAATTAATAATTTGGTTAAGTTGTTAGGGCTGGCGTTTTTACGGGTTATTCTATCAAACATACAAAATTTATCTCAAAAAATAATTAAAATAAATTATATGCATAAATTAAAAAATAAATCATGAATAAATATCAAAATACATAAAATCATGTATAAAATTCTAATATTTATTAAGTGAATTTTTGTAACAAAAAAATAATTTCTCGCTTTGAAAGTGTGGGTCAAAATCTAGTTAAGATTAATAGTGTATCTAACTTTTAATAATTTTTAATTTAGATATTCATTATTTAAAGTTAAAAGAAAACATTCACGCTTACAAATTAAAGTGTCATTTATTAATAATATATAATTTATCATCTACACCAAAAGAAAACTATCAACTCACCTCATATTTGATTTCGGTAAATATATTTCTATACAAAGTAAAAAACAAAGAAAAACCAAATATAAAGTATCATGTACTAAAAACATGTTAAAATTCTAATATTTATTAAGTGAGTTTTTTTAACCAAAAATCAATTTCACGCTTTGAAAATGCGGGTCAAAATCTAGTTAAGATTGATAGTGTGTCTCACTTTTAATAATTTTTAATTTAGATATCCATTATTTAAAGTTAAAAGAAAACATTCAAGCTTACAAATTTAAAGTGTCATTTATTAATAATATCTAATTTTATCATCTACACCAAAAGAAAACTATCAACTCACCTCATATTTGATTTCGGTAAATATATTTCTACACAAAGTAAAAAACAAAGAAAAAAAAATTAAAAGTATCATGTATTAATAATATGTTAAAACTTAGTAAACTATATAATACATTTACACCAAAATTAAAACTGATAACAAATGTCAATCGTTTATATCTATAAACAAAAACATTTTAAATAGAAGCAAACTTAATAAAAATTTATGCATTTTGAAAGCAAAATTCCAAGAAAAGAATAGGTTTAAGTTTAATAGTTAAAACGCAAATTATTAACAACATACTACATCTATAAAATAAAAATCTTGTCAATAAAAATATATCACATTGATTGGTTTTAAACCCAAACACAATCTTATAATACTAAAAGTTGAATAAACTCAACACTAAGCTATCCACGTCATCCTAAAAATCAGCCAATCATATGCCTTTGTTTTGCCACTTCACATCTTTTTTATCGGTATGGCAAGGGCTTTTAAAATTTGTTTGTGGCCCATTTGAGATCGTTATGCTTTCTTCATCAATCGTTTCCGACGATTCTCAATTCTCCGTTACTTTAAATCATTCATTCAAGATGTATCCTTTCATCTCCTTTTTGTTTTTCTCCTATATAATCTCTTTGTTGATTCTTCCATATACCGTAGTACAACCTCATCAGACGAAGATCAAGCTATGGCCATGAGATCTGCTAAATCCTCCAAAAAATCTCCTGCTATGTATATTTCAGTGACATTTCCTCGGTCCAGCTGAGTCAAAACTAAGCTTTGAGCTTCTCCTTATCGGGTATCATATTTTTTAACTTCTTCTTCCAAGATCCAAATCAATCTCTGTAATATTCTTCACACTAAAACCAAAAATTCCAACGCATCTACTCGAAATCTACTGCGTCAATACCACAGCGAGTTTACTTTGATAACATCTTCCCTTCTTTGCGCGAGCCACTTTGGTTTTCAAACCGGACCAAAGCCGGGTTGGTCATCATCAACCAATATAAAGTGAATCAGCAACCAAACAAAACATGCAATAACCGTCTCTTCTATCTTTCTTTGTTTGTTTCTATTACTACCAGGTTCATGCGACCTTGATGGATCTGGTGCACAAGTATGTGAATGAGACGGTGTTACGTTCTCTTCTTCTATATGTACTATATAGTATTATAGGGAGTTTAGATTGGGCTCAGTTACAAATGAAAAAAGTACATGTTTGGGTTGTTTTGTTCGGGTCTTAGTGATGCATCTTATCACTGTTTCTGATATTAAGATTATTCGTTTTTTATTTGTTACTTTTTTAGATTTGGAATGAGAGGAGGGCTTAAGGCGGTAATAGCGACAACAACAACATGGAGGGGTTACTCAAGCACGGATCTTGGTCTTAAGGATTTTGAGTGGGTCATACCCATCCTTTCTGGTTCATAGAACGGATCAAAATGACTCGACAAGTGAATTCTGAAGTCAAAGAGCCATTTTACCAACATGGTTTCAGAGATGCAAGGATGACATTCAAGGTTTTAATGCTTTACATTACTGGACTAATTATTATTGGTGGGGTGACTCTGTTTCCTTCTGCTCTCTAGGTCACATAATAAAAGATTGGATCTTCAAGAATTTTATGTTGGCGATGTTTTGATATCTTTTTGGTGTTTGTTTTGTTTGAGGGAGGGATAACAAGACCATTGATGAAGGACGATGTTGATTGCATTGAAGGATCTGTATACAGAGTTTGTTTGAATGATCCAAAGAATATCAGTTAGTTGTTATTGGTTTCTGTAATAGGAGCTTTCAAGTACTTCTTCCATGGCCGTTGCTTTTTATTGGGAGAAGAATCATGCAGATTAGTTGAGAGAGTATAGAGGTTAATTTTTTTATGGTTTTAATTTTGTTTTGTTTTTGGAATGTGATGTATAGTGTGCAGAGAGAGAGATGTGGTATTAAATTTCAATTGTTGTCTATGTTCTATTTTATGGTTTTAAATTCTTTGAGAAAACCCTGTAAAAGTGTTTGGTAGTTAATTGTTTTCAAAAACGAAAACATATTTGAAAATGTAGAAAGTTGTATCAATTTACAATAAACCATGTTTCAGTATGTCATGTTGCGAGTTAGAGCGTGTGGCGCTGATATTGGATTAGTGGTCTTTGAGGTAGCTAATGATGTAATCAATGTGTTTGTGTAGTCAAGGATTATGCAACAATTGCTCTTTGTTGCTATTTCGTAGAAGTAACATCATAAGACAATGAGAAGAGAGACAGAAACATGGATGCATCTTACAATACTAAAAGTTCAATTAACCTACATATACATAATCTTCTGTACAATCAAAACTCCATATTATTATTTTTGAATAGTTATTGCGTTCCATCTATTTTTATTACTTTATATTATGTTATACCAAAAAATCACAAACATCATATCAATATATTGTTTACTAAGTTATTTAACATAATTATGGACTCTATATTTTAGAATAACATGAATATCAAGCCTTATTTTCAATACTACACATAAATAAATTTACTTAGAGAAATATTAGATGTATCAATTATTTTAAAAACACACTCAATCAAAAATACTATAGCATTTGAGTTTATGGTTTCGTGTTGATTGATTGAGTTTAATATTTAGGGGGTGAGATTAAGTTTATGTTGAATTATGTTGCTCGATAAATATTTTAAAGAATATAAAAAAATAAAGTGTTAAAGTTCTTTAAATGTTAGCATTTTCTTCAAATTTTACTATATATACATGTATACTTTAAAACTTTTTGATTCTATTAATTATTTGGTTCATATATTAATAGTTGTGTTTTTTTAATATGAACTTTTCTAATTATTTATTTATCAGATTATATGATTGGTAATATAAAACCAAAGTATTTAATAAATATAGTTAATATAATTGATTTAGAATTTATTGAAATTGAACCCACGCGTAGCGTGGATCAAATCTCTAGTCTGAATAATGAACAAATATTAAAAACTTTCGATCATTTATAATTATACTAGTGGTGTGCCCGCACTTCGTGCGGGTTGTTTAATATTTGTATTATTAAATATGTTAATTTGTTTGTTTGTTTTTTGTAAAAATTGAAATACTCATATAATGTTTGCGTAAAAAAATATTTTGCTAGGGAATTGTCTTCACAAGGGATGTGAAGATATCAGTATAAGATGAACTGTGCGCACTGTTAATTTGGACAAGTTAAAATTGGAGGGACTTTATATTAAATATTTAAATAGTGTTTTATTAATTTTTATTGTTAAAATTTAGTCTTATTTGTAAGGTTGATATATACTTCTATAGTGCATTATTTTTTTTTTATCTTTCAAGTTTTACCATGACTTCCAATGTATAGTCTGAAAGTAGGGCTGGGCATTTTATCCGTTAAATTTGATTCGATTCGTTATTCGTTTTGATTCAATCCGTAAATTCTGGATACCGTAAATCGTCAAAGCAAAGCAAATACTAAAAGTTAATATCCGTTAGAAACGAATCAAATCACAAATACTAAAAAATTTAGAGCCGGATATCTGATCCGATTCGACATTATACAAATAGATGTATATCTATAAATAAATATAGATTTTTATATGTATAATTTTATAAAATTATTATTTTAACATATCATTTTATTAATTTTATTTAGAATTTACATATGAAATCTTTATAAAAAAACAAAAAAAAATTGTGTGTTTATAAGAAAATTTGATTAATTTCAGAAATTTATGAAACATATAGTTTCATTTATTTTTATTTTTCATTTTATATTATGCAAAAATATTTTTTTGAAAACAAATTTTATAGTTTTTCTTAATTTACTTGTATTAAACAAAGTATATGAGATATCCGTAAATATCCGTAAATATTCGCAAATATCTCAAAAAAATCTGGATATCCGTAAAACCGAATATTCGTATTTCTTCGAAGCAAAGCAAATCGGAAAATTAGATATCCGTAAGATACGAAGCAAATCACAAATACTGAAAATTATGGAGATATTCGATCCGTGCCCACCCCTACCTGAAAGTATTATTGACCAAACAACTGAAATTATGTTGAGTTTAAAAAACTATAGAACAAAAAATGTAGAGAGCTTGAATTTTATTCTGAATATCTATAACAACACCTCACCCTATAGTAAAGTTAGAATTAAAATTTAATAAAAAAAATTGATTAAGTCCAAGAAAATAACAACCCACAAATTGTTAATAAGAAAAATGATACAACATTTTAAGAATATTTATTCGTATTGTAAGATCAAGGAAACTATTGTGTATAATAAATAAACTTAAAATAATAAAAATGTTTTTCAAATGAAGCAACCAAACTTGGTAATTGGCTTATATAAGTAGTAGTGGTTGTATCTTTTGTTAATTTTGGTTGGGTGTCAAAATATTGTAGCTTTTATTGCTTTAATAATGGTGGAGTAACAACCGAGTTTTCTAACTCTTATTCCTTGCAAAGTTTTTATTATGATGTTCCAACATTGATCACCCACATCATGTCATGTTTCCATCTATTTTTATCAAAATATGTTTCACCAACATCTTTATCTCCCTTGCATAGAGTGACTATATCGTATAGGTAAATTGCATATAAGATGTACTTTCTGCTGCTACTTAGAGATTATGCAGATCCACGTCGGCGTTATTTTTCAAATTATTTTTTGAATGCTTTTGACATAGTGAGTTTTCAAATTTCTAGCTAATAAACAATTTTTCATGAGATCGGAATACATTGTTAGATATGCAAGTGGATGGATAGTCAATGACTTAAATGTTGGGTGTAAGCGCATGTGTCTTAGCAGCTTCAGCCAGTGCCAACACGATTGCATGAAATTCTTGGTGGTGGTTTTTGACAATGTACAACCCTACAAATGATATCTCCTTGAATTTCTTGAGGGAATTATTCCAGAGTATAGAGTGGTTGATATGCGTTCATGGCGATATTTTTGTGTTTATATGTAAGATATATGTGTTGATTTTGATTGATGTATATGTTTATATAGTTGTGTAAATTTTATGTTTTAGAAACGTTTCAGCTTAGGTGTGCTAGTGGTATTTAGTGAGAAATATTAGTAAATTAATTATGAGGCTATTTTTTGTAACATGTTAGAGGTATAAATTCTATGAGTTTAAACGTCATAATAGTTTTCATATGAAACTTCTAAAATTTGTTGGAGCTATTAGTTGAATAAGGTGTTCTTTTTTAAATAATCATGTTTTAAAGCTTTTGTATTTTGCTAGTTTTTTCATATTACGTGCATTTCATGCTAACATAGTTGTCATAAGTTTGAGAAATTGCTAAGAATATCACAAGTTAAGTATCACTTTTAAAAAATACATTCAATCAAAAATATATTAACATTTGAGTTTACACTTTAGTGATTAATGTTTAGGTTTAGTGTTAAAGCCTTAAAGGAGTGGTGTTGGGTTTCTAAATGTTATATAAATATTTAAAAAAATTATTTTATTCTATTTTCATCATAAATTTAGGGTATATTTGAAAATAATTATTTATTAATGGTAAATTTGAAAAATGGTATGAAACTTGTTGTAGAACTGAAAATTCCTTATAAATTTTGGGGTTTTTATATATATTTTAGAAATGCCTGATTCATGTGTTTGTATGGGGTTTCTAGTTGCATTAGGAAGGGGTTAACTTCGATAATGGAAAATTGCAATAGTAGTTAAAAAGTGAAAACAAAAGTAAAATTTTAGGAAAAAACATATGCAATAGGAATGTATGTGATCAATATTATCTTCAATCACATGAAGTCAATGGTTAGGGAACTAATGGAGATTGTAGCTGTTCACATGGTTTATTGACTGTTTCCTTGAGGGAAGTCCAGCAACATGAAGCCCTCTTCTTCCTGCAAGATAATTTAAAAAATCCATCATTAATGCAATAAGAGAATATACTCATCATATGATGATATATTAGTTACTGTTTATTGAAAGACTTAAAAATTACCAGTTGATATAAGTCCTATATCTGGCGCTGATTTACTTTCTTGTTTGGTTTAAGAATCTTGTGTATTCCGTCTCTTAAGGAAAGTCGTTGGTTGGTTGAAGCACCACCAGCACCGGTTGTCATTCCATGAGCCTTTTTGCCACCAATGGGTTTTGATGGGCTCGGTTTTGCCCCGTAAATCACCTCATGTTCTGCTATGAACTGTCCTTGGATCATCTTCTCTTTTAAGATGCAGAAACCAGTAGCATGACAGAGTTAGATTAGGAAGATTATATTGGCCAAAGTTTTCTGATGGAAATAAGATAAGTATGTACCCATTAGCATCATTGTTTTTCCTCTCTTTACTGCCTGCTCCTCGAGCATGGGCGTAGACGGATCTACACACATAAAAAGAGTGCTTATTGTGGCTGCTCCATGGCTTCTCGAATAGCATCCTTAGTCCCCAAATGTAACATTAATTTCAAGTTAGCAACACTCCATGAAGACTACTCATCTATTTAAGTAATTAATGAGCACTGCCCTGATTTTTGATATCCATTATGTCAAGCTTGTGAACACAACCTATTCCATTATCAACCATTAAAGCACCAACATGTTAAAGAGTAATATGGCATTAGTCATAGTCAAAACATAGAAATAACATTATTAAAAGAGGCCAGCCCTGTTCATTGCAAACAACAGAGTTCTAGGTCACTTATAAATTTCATTGCGAAGAACTATTCATCAATTCAAAAATAACAATGCAAAACTCACCAGTTTCAGGTTCTTTAGACACAGACGCAGTCACCCTAGCTGCAGAAGAGGACTTCCTAGATGTATACACAGATCTTTCCACTATGCATGCGGTGTACATGCATCAACAAAGTGACACTTAGGGAAGACATGTATTAGAAAATATAAAACAGTAGCAATTAATATCCAATGATAACCAGTACCTCAGGAATGGGATTTAGGACAGCTAGTATCCCCGATTATACAGACATTGATATCTCTTCCAAGTTCTTTCATTTGAGGTTGATTGAGCCTATATGTATTACAGACAAAACTTAAAACAACAACAATGTTTTTCAAGAGATCAGACAATGAAGCACTATCAACACTCACCAGATACGTATAAAAAAATTGCGTAGATAACAAAATCGAGTTATTGAAAGAGTTATTACTTCTTCAAGGAAGAGTTCAGCACTATTCTGCAAGCATATTCCTTTAAGCTTCTCATATTTTCTCTTGTTCTGGCGAAACTCAGGGCTGGGCCTGTAGACGTCAGGAGAAGTCTCAGGATCAATCTCATCAAACAGAGAGATCACATGTGTCACTTTCTCCTCTGAATCCACAATATAAACTCTCCATGGACCTCTGGATGACCCTCAAAATTAGATCTAAGAATAGGAGTTCACAAGAAGCAAGAGCAAAATTCCTCCACCCCACCCCATGGTTGATCGAAGGTCTCTTAAAAGCGACCAAAAACTCAATCAACACTGAGACCTAAACTCAAATCCCCTTCTTGAACAATCCTTCGAAAACGTCAAAGATCATGTTTAAAACCCTCATAGAGAGCTCAAGAAGCAGAGCTCCACACTCTCTAACAAACAGAACAATAACCTCAACAGTATTTTTGGCTGGCTTGTCAAGAAGCATCTCTATAAACTCAAGGGCTATAGTTTCCAACTATTCGCTGGTTCACGAGATGCGCGAGGAAGTTAGCGATGGAAGCTTGAGACATTACGGAAAGATGAAAGTCGATATAGATTCTGAAAATTTGGCCGCTACACAGACCAGCGTCAGAGGTGTGAAGAGGAAGAGGAAACCTAGAGCTTTTGCAATTTTGTTTTAAAAAGCCCAGTCGAAGCTAAGGCAATAAACGCAGGAGAAGCTTGTGTTTTGGCATGCCAGGTGGCAAAAAATGTCCATAGGTATGTGGTGACGTGGAGGCATGAGAAGTGAGAGATGTCTACTTTATTATTATAGATAGATATTACTATATCAAAAATAAAAAAAATCAATCAAGATCTAGTTTACCCTTATAACTAACACAATGATTTAATAAAATAGAAACTTGATGAATATTTAATCTCAGTAACTTATGCATGCGCTGCATCACTGAAGGAGTTTTGGAACTCGCATGTTACTATTGAAATTTTGTCCTTGATCAAGGGTTGATCGCTCGGCCATTGAACAATCTCTTGCACAAAAGCTCTGTCTCTCTGATTTCTCGTTGACGCTTGTGATCCAGACTCATGCCTCGAGTGAAGGCACAAGTATTGTGCTATCATTAAAAGACAAACCAGTCGCGTTTCATGAGAAGAACAATGGATGTTTAGAATCAATCAGGATCAAGTGATCGTTATTCACACTTGGAGGCATCACATCATTGGTCGCAGATTCTTGATTAAGACAGACAACCAGAGGTTGAGACATACTTCCGAAACGATGCACAATCACATTAGTTTCTGGGATTAAAAGTACAAAGGTGCTCATTTATGTCAAAAAAGATTGGAAACTGGATTGGATTTTGCTGCTTGATTGTCATCTCTGTAACATCCACTGCAAAATGTCTTTCCTGATCACACCATCGAACCCGCCGCCTCTTACATAGCTCGGAAGAATCAGACTGGCGGCTGCAACGGCACTGTAATGTCTGTACTGAGTAGTGATTCCATTAGGTCTAGGCGGCTGGATCATGGTAGAGACGGTCGGGAAAGGCCTGTGCTGGAAGTGTTTCAATGAAGAGAACAAGTGCCTATCGGATTCACGTTTTTGTGTACTCTGCGTCGTGTTTGACATGGGACGAGACGACTCTGATAGCCTTTTTGCCTTGTCAACGCTGGAGTTGGAGTTGTGTGGTGGTTCAGGTCGAGTACGGATCTGAGCAGCTGGTTTCATCCGGTCGAGCCAACGGAGAATCCAGTTGCCGAGATTCCGACCAACTTCAATGTCTCGATCTTGTATGTTCTTGTGAACAGAAACTGCCACATCGAAGATTTTACGAGTCCTCCTGCGAACACACAAGAGAAAGAGAGAGTCGAAAAAACGCATAACCAAAGTGTAAGCTAAGCTTCTGCCAAGAGTATCTATTATCTTCCAGAAATTACTCGATTTCAGGGGAACGAACTGCTTCGTTGATCATTGTACAATAACTGATCATGAAAGATCTCTCATCGGTTTTTTTTTAGCGAACGATTATAACCACAACATAATCGAAACAACAATTTCAACTACAGAAGAATGGAATCTAAATCTAGAAAACCTAAGTTCTTCTAAAAAAAAAAAGAATCGAGTCTAACCGATGAAGAAATTGACGGATCTTGGGATGGTTGGGGCTAACAAGACGACGTTGGATCTTCAAGGCGAGCCTGTAAGTCCGCCTCAGCCCCAAGAAGTAGGCTGTTCCCAGTGTTATCTCCCATAGCACCATCCTTCCCTTCTTCTGTTGCTGATCTCCGCCGTTCGAGTTTTATCAGTGACCCAATCCTTGTCATCATGGGCCTGAACTTGGGCCGGATTTAACCGAATCAATCTACTTTATGATTCTTTTCTACGGCTATTTCAACTTCCAGTTTCTTTTTTTTTTGGTTTGTTGTCAACTATTTCACATGTATTTCCATTTTATAAACACTTTAAAAGGAAATAATGGAAACCCACACACGTCTAAAAATTAGAAATTCTTATGCTGCGATTGTGAAAATTCATAATCAATTCTCTATTGTCCGGTTAGTACAATAATATATATATTTTTTGGAATATAGGAACTTTTGTTTTTTTTTTCAAAAGATTTCATTCTAATTAGAGCTGGATATTTCTTATATATTGGACATTTCTAATCTGAACTTCCAATTTGAGATTTTGTTTATAACTCACACTCTCTTGATATAATTCATTCACAAATCTGTTAACTTTCTAAAGAACATAATGCCAACGACGACAACATTTCATGTTGTGCTTATTTCTGCGATTGTTGCTCCTTTTTAGCTCCAAATGCATCGTTACATCTGTTGCTCTACTCGTAACAATGATAATAAAACTAATTTGTTTCATTTTGCCTACCATCACTGCACGTTTAAATGATGTTCAGATCATCCGTTGTGAAAATTCAAGTCCACAATGTAGAATTTTGCAATTCCATCTCGATGACAGCAACAACAACCTCCATTACAATCTCTCTATGAATATCTCGATCTGAAACTTTACCAAATACAACAAAATCCACTATGATATGTTTGAAGTTGAAACTTAGTGCTTTTGACATCGACATGAAGATGAAAATAAAAATTGAGGGGTTTTTTCGTGCATTTTGTCACATGGACGATATAACCAATTGTACTATGTTGGAACTCGTTTCTTGACAAAGTGGTGTAGACCATTGTACTCTATAGTTTTAGAAAAAGCTGTAGAAGAAGCAGAGTGGCTTCAAAATTTTATAGAAGATATTTCTATATGGGATAAACCAGTGTCGGCATTACGTATACATTGTGATAGCGGCAATAGGTCGGGTACTGAGCAATTTGTATAATGGTAAATCTCGTCATATAAGAAGGCGTCATAAAACCATTAGACATTTGATCTCAACTGGTGTAATTACGATTGATTACATCAGAACAAATGACAACCTTGAGGATCCATTTACTAAAGGTTTGTCACGAGATCAAGTTATTAAATCATCAAGAGGAATGAGTTTAAAGCCTATGAAGTAAGATGAAGTTTGGCGGTAACTCTACCTAAATGACTGGAGATCCCAAGAAATAGGTTAAAGGAGATAACTAAGTCAAACTAAATTTGTCCAAAGCATTGTCAGACTTCGGTCTATACCCAATTCCTAGGATGATTAAACAGTGCTACATGTAAGGATTAGAGGATAAGCATTTGCGTTTAATGATTTGTGTCCATAGTTTTGAGATATGAATGGAGTAGTACATGCTACTCCTCTAAACAAAACTAATGGAAAATTACCTTGTGAGTGTGAAATGGGACCGTTTTAGGAGAATGAAGGAAAGGCTATATTCTCCAAGTTCACTCATGATTAACCAGGAATGTTCATAGCCAAAATGAACACAAGAGAGAAATTTGTTTTGTGAGAGAATGAAGTTGTGTTGTAGCTATTGTCTCGGTTTACACCAAAGTCTAGGGGGTTTAAGATATCTTGTTCACCTCCTGCTTGAGTAAATCCGATAGTTATTAATAATGATTTGTTCAAGACTGAAAAATGCTACTAACTCATCATTCAGTAGATTTTTCGCTTGTACTCTCAAAAGTCCTTTTTTACTTGAGTCATATGTCTAAAGTCATTTCTATTCATGTGGGAGATTGTTGGAACTCGTTTTTTGAAAAAGTGGTGTGGACCATTTTTCCGATGGGTTTTTCGACGGAGACGTCTGTCAAAAGGACCAGAATTTGGGTACGAGGTAATCGTCACCGTGAACACTATGAGATAGTGTATTTATTGGTCAAAATTGAATTTGTGTTGAATGAGAAATTGAGGTCCAAAGTGAGTGACATACAAAGCTTATAAAGCTTTAAAATTTGGCTAAGTATAAAACATTTAGCAAATGGTCACTTTAGATATTTGAGTTTGAATTTTGGATTTAAAAATATTAATTGGATACTATACCAATTAAATTTTTGAAATCTCATTCATAAAATATTTATAGTAACAAAAATATATAAACACAATAAAGGCATATTGATGAGGTTGGTCAAACTTCATTATGACTAACAAACTAATGTACGTGAATCTTGAGTTATAGCTCATTAAGATGGAGACGTTATTGGCTCTCATAATAAGTGCATAATGTGATTCATCTCTTTATAAAGGAAGAGAAGCATTAGTGTAATCTCGTGTTTTGTTAACACAGAGAAAGAAACCAGCAATCCTTCATATTTTTTTTCTTTGATATTTCCTTTGAGTCTAAGAGTATACACAAAACAAGTTTCGTCAGGCTTCTGATATAGTGACGCAAATCTGAAGATTTTTTCAGTTGTATCCAGGGACTCATTGCTTTACAAAACCGTCTCACTACGGGACGTATTTTGAGTTAAGAAAATAGATAATATCTCGACTTTGTGATTGTATCATCTTTTTCTTATCATTTGATATATTATTATTTTAATTCTTTACAATATTCTGTTTTTTGTAGTTTATATGTTACGGCTCTATCAGTCTTAACTCAAAATATCTGTTTATTGCTTGGCACTAACCGGACTGATTATTGTAAAAGTTTTTATATAAGAACAAGTTGATTAATATTTCTAAAAAGGTGTTGGAATTGGATCATCTCCAATAGTTTTCGGTGTTAGCGTTAAATTTTCTATCTCTACGTTTACCTATTTATTTTGCAGGAATTTCTTATCTATTTTAATATTTTTTTTCTGCAAATATGTGACCTGTGTTTTGTGATTTTATTGGTGGATTAGCTGTAATCATCTTCTGGTGAGGTAAACTGCATCAAAGTTCACTGTTTTGTGTTATTTGTGAAAGCGTTTGTTTTGCTTCAATCTTGGTAAAAAGTAAAATGGTTGAGTAATTGAATTTGGTCGAATATTATAATTCCATTAGTTTGGCAATTGTTTATTTTTTTGGTCGTTGTTGTCTTAATTATTAAGCAATCATTCGCATCACCTTTTCTCCTATTTATTTATTCAGCAAAGTGATATTTGCGATAGTGTGATACGAATTGATTTGAACAATTAAACGTTTTTTAATTATTAATATTTCTTCTCATTGTTGCTAGTAGAAAATTCAGCAAGGTTAATTCATCATTTGACCAATTTAATTATTTGTCTTTACGAGTAATATAGTCAACGCTAAAGTTTCAGATTTTTTTTCTTTTTTAAATTAGTTATTATTTGGGTATTAAAATATACTAATTTGTTTATCGAGTTTTGTGAGCAGATTCAAAATTCAAGTATGTCTTACAACACAAGCATATCAATCTCTAATAGATTTGGTAATGTGATCGGTAATGGGTTAACTGAGTCGACGTTTCAAATTCAGTTTGAGAGTTGTCTGCGATTTATGATTTTATTTGCTATGGAACTCAGATGTCTGCTAAAAAGAGCATTCAAGTTCCGTCAATGCTTATAACTTACACAAGTAACAAGCTTAACAAAAAGACGCCTTATGGCAATCTAATTAAAAATGACACTTGTGTTATGGTCACAGAAGTCAATACAATTGAGGTTAATTTAAAAGACTGATGGTATGACACATGTGCCACCACTCACATATGCATTGATAAGGATATGTTTAGTACCTATCAGAAATGTAATGTTGAGGAGAGGTTGTTAATGAGTAACACCGGCTCGTCTATTATTGAAGGTTGTGGCGAAGTGAAACTTGCGCTAACTTTTGATAAAAGATTACTCTCAGAAATATTAAACATGTTCCAGAAATGCGAAAGAATCTTATTTCTGGTTCGCTATTAAGCAAAGCTGGATTTGTAGTAACTTTCGAATCTGATAAACTTGTGCTAAAGAAAAATAATTTTTTTCTTGGGCAAGGGATATGTTCAGGATGGACTAGTCAAAATGTGTATTAAGACAGTTTTATCCACAAATGAACCAGTTGCTTATTTGGTTGAACCGTTCAAGGTTTGACATGAATGATTAGATCATGTAAATTATAAATATGTGCAAAGATTAATTAATATAAACCTAATTCTCAAATGCGTACAAGCAAAAATCACAAAACTTCATTCCCTCATGTTGAAAGAACAACTGAACCTCTTGGTTTAATTCATACATATTTGTATGATTTAAAATTTGTTCAAACTAGAGGTGGAAAAAAAATATTTTGTGACTTTCATATATGATTGTACAAATATTTTTATGTCTATTTGCTAAGAAGCAAAGATGAAGTCTTGAAAATTTTTAAGGAGTATAAACTCGAGGTTGAAAACCAACTTGATAGAACTATAAAGATAGTTCAAAGTGATAAAGGATGCGAGTATAATGGACCATTTGATGTGTTCTGTAAAGATCATGGTATTATCATCAAACAATTGCTCCCTATTCACCTGAATCTAACGAAGTTGCGGAGCGTAAAAACAAAATCTTAAAAAGATGATGAATGCGATGTTGCAGGAATCTGGGTTAGTTCAGAACATGTGGGGGGGGGGGGGGAAGCTTTGCTTACCACAAATTATATCCTCAACAAAATACCACACAAAGTCACTGGTAAAACACCATATGAACTTTGGAAAGGTGTTGTACCTTCGTACATATGCTTGAAAGTGTGGGGGTGCTTTTCAAAAGTCGCAGTACCACCTCCGAAGAAGGTTTTAATCGGACCTAAAACAGTAGATTGTATTTTGATCGGATATACCCATAATAGTGATGCTTATCGATATTTTGGTTCATAAGTCTGATGTACCAGATGTACATGTTAATATAATTATGGAATCAAAGAATGCGTCCTTTTTTGAACACGTGTTTCCGTGTAAGAATAGAGAGAATCCAAAACGAATTCATAAAGAAAGTGAGGCAAACACCTCTGGACATGAGGCGAGTACTTCTGGCACATCTTTTTATGATGCAGAACTATTTGAAGATGAACCTAGACGTAGCAAAAGAGCTCGTAAGGAAAAATCTTATGGTGAAGATTTTTTTATGGTATTTCTTCTAGAGAATGAACCAAGAAATTTCGCTGAAGCTATGTCTACACTAGACGCTGAATTTTGGAAAGAAGCCTTCAATAGTGAAAGCGACTCCATTATGCAATATCATAATTGGTATTTAACCATTTGCCACAAGGGTTTAATGCCCTAGGGTGTAAATGGATTTTCAAAAGAAAGTTGAATATTGATGGCTCAATTGATAAGTACAAGTGTAGACTTGTGGTGCAAGGTTTTCGGCAAAAAGTAGGCTTAGATTTCTTTGACACTATTCTTCGGTAACGAGAATAACTTCGATCAGAATTTTGATAGCAATTGCAGCACTGAGAAACTTAGAAATCCACGAGATGGATGTAAAAACTGTCTTTCTAAATAGTGATTTAGAAGAAGAGTTTTATATGAAACAACCTGAAGGGTTAGTCGTCCCAGGACAAGAACATAAAGTTTGTAGACTTGTGAAGTCTTTGTATGGACTTAAGCAAGTTCCAAAACAATGGCATGAAAATTTGACAATGTTATGATGTCAAATGGTTTCATCATTAATGAATGTGACAAGTGCATATACTATAAAATTATGCCACATGGGTACATCTTGCTTGACTTGTATGTAGATGACATGCTCATTATTGGTAGTAATAAAGACATGGTCACTCAAACAAAAAATATACTAAGTAGAAAGTTCGAAATGAAAGATATGAGACTAGCTGATGTTATCATAGGGATTAAAATCGTTCGCAATTCTGAAGGAATCATCTTATCTCAAACTCATTATGCTGAAAAGATACTTGAGAGGTTTAAATCCTACTCAAAAGGAAAGGCAAAAACTCTTGTAGATCCTAGTTTTCACTTGATGAAAAATTCAGGTGAAGCAGTGTTACATTCAGAATATGCATGTGTCATCGGAAGCTTGATGTACTTGAAAAATTGTACTAATATGACTTAGCACATGCAGTCAATGTACTGAGTCGCTACACGAGTAATCCACGACATAACCACTAGAAAGCCATAACAAGAGTATTGGACTATGTACGTCATACTAAAACTTATGGGCTAAACTATGGTAAAGAACCTGCAGTTCTAGAAGGATACAGTGATGCCAACTGGATTTCTGACTCCAAAAACTCTAAATCCACGAGTGGATATTTCTTTACACTGGGTGGTGCTGCAGTTTCTTGGAAGTATTCCAAACAAACTCTTTTGGCTAGATCAATCATGGAATCTGAGTTCATAGCTTTAGATAAAGCTACAGAAGAAGCAGAGTGGCTTCAAAATTTTGTGGAAGATATTCCTTGTGGGATAAACCAGTGTCAGCATTACGTATACATTGTGATAGCCAAGCGGCAATAGGTCGGGCACTGAGCAATTTGTATAATAGTAAATCTCGTCATATAAAAAGACGTCATAAAACCATTAGACACTTGATCTAAACTGGTGCAATTACGATTGATTACATCAGAACAAATGACAACCTTGAGGATTCATTTACTAAAGGTTTGTCACGAGATCAAGTTGTTAAATCATCAAGAGGAATGAGTTTAAAGCCTATGAATTAAGATGAAGTTTGGCAATAACTTTACCTAAATGACTAGAGATCCCAAGAAATAGGTTCAAAGAGACAACTAAATCAAACTAAATCTGCCTAAAGCACTGTCAGACTTTGGTCTATACCCAATTCCTAGGATGATTAAACAGTGCTACATGTAAGGATTAGAGGATAAGCATTTGCGTTTAATGATTTGTGTCCATAGTTTTAACATATGAATGGAGCAGTACATGATACTCCTCTAAACAAAACTAATAGAAAATCACCTTGTGAGTGTGAAATGGGGCCGTTTCTAGGAGAATGAAAGAAAGGCTATATTCTCTAATTTCACTCATTATTAACCAGGAATGTTCATGGCCAAAATGAACACAAGAGAGAAATTTGTTTTGTGAGAGACGAGTTGTGTTGTAGCTATTGTCTCGGTTTACACCAAAGTTCGGGGGGGGGGGGGGGGGGGGGGGGTTGAAGACATCATGTTCACCTCCTGCTCGAGTAAATCCGATAGTTACTAACAATGACTGCTTCAAGGCTGAAAATTGCTACCAACTCATCATGCAGTGGATTTTTCGCTCGTACTCTCAAAAGTCCTTTTTTTTACTTGAGTCATATGTCTAGAGTCATTTTTATTCATGTGGGTGATTGTTGGAACTCGTTTTTTGAAAAAGTGGTGTGGACCATTTTTCCGATGGGTTTTTCGACAGAAACGTTGGGTATGAGGTAATCGTCACCGTGAACACTAAGAGATAGTGTATTTATTGGTCAAAATTGAATTTTTGTTGAATGAGAAATGAATGTCCAAAGTGAGTAACATTAAAAACTTTAAAATTTGACTAAGTAATAAAACATTTAGCAAATAGTCACTTTGGATATTTGAGTTTGAATTTTGGATTTAAAAATATTAATTGGATACTATACCAATTAACTTATTTTGAAATCCCATTTACAATATATTTTTATTACTAAAAATATATAAACTCAATAAAGGCTATTGATGAGGTTGGTCAACCTTCATTATGACTAATTAAACTAATGTACGAGAATCTTGAGTTATAGCTCATTAAGATGGAGACGTTAGTGGTTCTCATAATAAGTACCTAATGTGATTCATCTCTTTATAAAGGAAGAGAAGCATTAGTGTAATCTCATGTTTTGTTTTAACACTGAGAAAGAAACCAGTAATCCTTCATATTATTTTTTTGATATTTCCTTTGAGTCTGAGAGTATACACAAAACAAGTTTCGCTAGGCTTCTAATAGAGTGATGCAGATTAGAAGATTTTTGCAGTTGTATCCTTGGAGTCATTACGTTACAAACCGTCGCACTACGGGATGTATTTTTAAGTTAAGGAAAGAGATAATATCTCGACTCTTCGATTGTAATCATTTTTTTATCATTTAGTGTAATATTATTACTAGATGACTACCCGCGTGCATGCACGGGGTGAAATTAACGTACTAATAATCGTTGAATATTAATCTTGATCGTTCAACCATGATGTCATAAGTCTCCTAACATATACTTATGGACCGTCAATATAGGTTGATGAGTAGGGTGATGTTTGTTGATATTTTTGTAAACTTATTTAATTTACACTGGACTTCAATGATACCATTCGAATGTTATGATTCACCATCTCACTTCGATATGAAGAATCATATTTTGGAAATGATATAACCAAGTAAATTTGAGATCTGTGCTTGGGCAGAATGAAGATTAATCATGCATAAAAATATTTTTAAATATTATTATTTATTTTGTGTTAATTTACATATTATGCAATAATAAATATATTAAATAATTGAGGAGCGAGTAACTATTACATATATAATTAAATTTGAGTAAAAACATAACTAAAAACAATCATTCTTTTTATTTACAATATTTTTTGTTGATAAAAATCAAAATAAATCATTTATTTATTTTATATAGTATATAATTAAATTAAATGATATTGACATATATATATATATATATATAATATAAATATATATTTATTGAGGCTTGATACTCATATGATTTTTACTAATATTTTTATATTTGTTGTGACAAATATTATTTTTATTAATATGAATATTTATTAACTTAGGTTTACAACGTAATGCAAATTTTGAAATTAACATGTTTATGTATTATATATGATATATATTTTAATTTAAATGATATTGAAATAAATGTATATATATATAATTTGAATATATATTAAATAATACTTCATATTTATATGATTTTATGATCATTTGTATTTTGTTATAATAAAAAAGTTAAACCATTGATCAAAAAAATTTCAATGTAGATTTTTAACAGTTTTAGTAATTTATATTAAAAGTTTCAAAATATAGCATATAAGAAAAAATCTAATTTTTTTGTTATATAATTATGTGATTTTTAAATTTCTCTTAAGAATATAAAATTAAAGAAAAATGATGGAAGATACATAAATTGTTATCAAATCTTATTATTCAAAATCATTAATTTTCATATATATTTTAACCATATTAGGTAATTTCGTAAATTTTATTTAAGGAAATGATATAAAATATCATTTTATAAACTACTAATTAATTTGATAAATAGTTTAATAAAATGTATAATATATGCTTAGATGGACTAACTTATTTTTCTAATGATTTTAAAAATCATTGTAGTGATGACACGTGGCTACCAAAATAGCTCATATATATATATAGCTCTAGGATTAATATATATAGCTTTTACATATTATAAAATAGCTCGTACATATTATAAAATAATAAATACACAGACACATATATATATATATATTAAATAATTAAGAAAATCAATAAATCACCTAGGATTATAACTTATTTTCTAAGGATTTTAATGCTCCAGGATTAATATACATAGTTCGTATATTAATATGTTGTAATGACACATGGATACCAAATATGTTGTAATGGTTCATCTAAATATATAATTAATATATATGTATTTTATATGATACATAGTTAAATTTAAAAAATATTAAAGTATATATGTATATATATATATATTAATCTGAATATCTATTAAATGATACTTCATATTCATATGATATTATGGTCATTTTTATTTTTATAACAAAAATAAAACATTGTTAACAAAAATGCTTTTACCGTTTTAGTAATTTATAGTCGTTTTAAAAAACTCAAAATATAACATATGAGAAAAAAATCTAGATTTTTATTATATGGTTAATGTGATTGGTTTAATTTTTTTTAATAACATAAATTAAAAATGATGAAGAATACAAAATATATTGTCAAATCTTTGCTATTCAAAATATTAATTGTCACATTTATGTTAATCATATTAAGTAATTTTGTAGTTTTTATTTAAGGAACGAATGTAAAATATCATTTTATGCACTACTAATCAATATGATGTTAATTTAATAAAAGTATAATCTATAGTTAGATAGACTAGTTTTTCCTACAGATTTTGAGAGTCATCCTAGTAATGACATGTGGTTACACTTAAAAGTTGTAATACTCCAAGATTAATATATAGGAGATTTTAATTTTTTACAATATTCAGTTTTCCGTAGTTTATATATTACTGCTCTATCATGCTATAGATCTCAAAACACTGTTGGGTTCCTATAATTTTTCTAGAGGGTTTAACTTCAAGTCACCAAGTGCCACCTGCACTTCTAAAAGATCTTTATATGAATGTTTATTTGCAGAAATCATTCTTTAATTTTATAAAAATTCAACCAATTATATACAGCAGTAAGATTACTCTCCAGTTCTTGATATAACTGTTACTCTCCACTCCATTAAAATTGTTTCTCCTATAATTGGTAAATAGTTGTACTAAATTAGTGCTTGTATCTTGTAAAAATTATATAATATCAATATATTTGATTTTTTTTTTTAAAAAATAGAAACTGATGCTGAAATTTAAACAAATGTGGGAAATTTGATGTAATTGTTTTTAAAGTTTAAATAAATGTACGTATATGGGCTAAATGGCCCAATATGAAACTGGATATGTTAAGAGCTCAGATGAAGGCAGGCGTAGACAAGTTCTCGTGTTCTTGCTTCTTTCACTGCCGTCACGTGTCTTTTACGACTTGGATAAAAAAATCATCAAATAAATAAAAATTCGTATCTATATCCTCTCTTGGAAGCAATTTCGAATTTCATTTTACTTAATTTTCCAACAGAACCTTGAAATCCTCTGTACAACAACGTTTGTAAGATTCTCTTAGTTTTTTTTTTGTCGCAATCAAAGAGATGAGCTTTCAGGATTTGGAAGCGGGAACGCCGTTGAGATCGCAAAGGAGTTTGATCAACGGCAACAAGGAGGGAGGAACACAAGCGGTGGCGTCTGGCATCTTTCAGATCAACACGGCCGTTTCTACCTTCCAGCGCCTTGTTAATACTCTCGGCACGCCTAAGGATACTCCTGAGCTCCGTGACAAGCTGTGAGTCTCGTCTTGATCTTAGGGTTTTATGAAAATACCTTATGGGTTTGTTTCTCATATGTTAAATCTGCCAAAAAGCTTGAGACTTTACTCAATTGGTTCTTCATGTGTTCCTTGATCTTGTCTTTGAGGCAAAACCCATGTTAGAGTTCTGTTAATTTTGTCAGGCACAAGACAAGGTTACATATTGGGCAGTTGGTAAAGGACACTGCGGCGAAACTTAAAGAAGCTAGCGAAACTGATCATCATCGAGATGTTTCTGTAAGTGTTGTTTTCCCCAGTTAGAAAGATGTTTTGTCCATTTTTTATCCACACCAACTTAGAAGATTCTGACCTATTGCTGCAGCAAAGTAAGAAGATTGCAGATGCTAAGCTTGCAAAAGATTTCGAAGCAGTGCTTAAAGAGTTCCAGAAGGCACAGCGGATTGCTGCTGAAAGGGAAAATACTTACACTCCTTTTGATCCAAAAGGCGATCTTTCTTCAAGGTAATGTTGAATCTTAAGCATAAGAAGCTGAGTTTGTTTCTTTGTAACTTTTAACAGTGAATGTTATATCAGAAACCTTTAGTCTCTAACCTCTTAAATTGATTGATAGCTCCACCGTTTTTGTTTCTTGGAAGCAAACTGGTTGTTGACTTTTAGTCTATTTTACCTGTAATTGTCTTTGACTGGTAGCTCTTCACAGGAATAACTTCCCGTGTACTTATATCCAGCCTGAAGTTATTACTGATGTGTCTAATTTTCCTAATACCACAGTGAAGTAGACATTGGCTATGATAGAACACAAGAGCAGCGTGCCCTCATGGAATCTAGAAGGTGAGTAAGTTCTGGGCCGCATATCTCTCTGTTAATAAACTCATGCATTCATGCTTTTGTGATCTCTCTTTTTGGCATCTGTAGGCAACAAGTTGTGTTGCTTGACAACGAAATATCCTTCAACGAAGCAGTGATAGAGGAAAGAGAACAGGGGATACAGGAAGTTCAGCAGCAAATCGGTGAAGTAAACGAGATTTTCAAAGATCTTGCGGTGTTGGTTCACGACCAAGGAGCCATGATAGGTTAGATCTCTCAACTCTCAAGCAAATTAAATTGTAAATACCAAGAATGCTTTTGTAATCCCTTCTTAGAATCTGTTTCGTGCAGATGATATTGGTAGCCATGTCGAGAATGCACATTCCGCAACAGCTCAGGGAAAGTCTCATCTCGTGAAAGCCTCCAGAACACAACGATCAAACTCGTCTCTGGTAAAATGAAAAGGGAATAACAAAGTTTTGCTTTCATAGACTTTACTTTTTGTCGGTCTTCATGTTTCCTCACTACCTTTTTCTTACGTTATGGTTTTTATGTAGATGTGCTTACTAATGGTGATATTTGGTATCGTTCTACTCATCGTTGTCATAGTACTCGCAGCATGAGTATCGCCTGAAAACATAATCGAGGTTCAAACATTCAAGAAAAATGGGTTTTTGGACATAGAATTCTTGAATGTTTGAACTTGGAAGCTATACTTGTGTCTGTATATATTCCTTCTACTTTCTTATAACCGCTTTTAAAACGAGTCAGTATGTGTAGCTATTTTAATGGTGTTTAATTGTTTGTGTCAAATGGTTTTAGGCCACAATACATGTTTATAGCATATATTTACAAAAAAAACAGTAAAAATCACTGCATTTCTTTATTTTCTTTTAACAAAACAAAGTAGCACTTGGAAATTTAAAATTTCTGAAAATAATGATATTAAAAGAAACATAGTATTCATATTTTTTGATGAAAAGTTTAAGGGTATGACTGGTTTTTACTATACCACTCGCAAACACAATTTTTACCGTTGATAGTGGTTGTTGGCATAGACATTATATATCGCTTCAAACCACTCTGAACATCTTATAATTAAAATCTGGTTCCCTCTACCGTTGGATAAATAAATATAAAAATAATTCCTAAAAGTATTTTAAAATTTAAATTAAAATTTTAAATGGAAATATTATAAATAAATATATATATATATATATATATATACACATTTATATTTAAATTTAAATTCACAAATAATATCATAAATTATTTTATAAAATTTTAAACTAAGAGTATTCACTATAATTTTTAAACATTAATATTTATACATATATAAACAAAAAAAATCTTTTAAAAATTTTCATAAAAATATTCAAAACAAATTTATTAAAATTATAAATTTCATCTAAATTTTAAAAAATAAATAAATATGATATTATTATTTAATTATATTTTATTAATAAGTATAGAGAAAATCTCTCAGATAGTCATTTTTAAAGTTTTTATCATAAAAAACTTCTGAATGAGAAAAAAGATCAAATAGACTTTTATTTTGAAAATTGTAATATATATTTTTTTATTTTCTTAAGTTTAAACCTCACATCCAAAACTTCACTCTATAACTCTAAACTATAAGTATAGATTAGTTAACCCAAATGATATAAATGTATATTGACACCTTTTAATAAAGTCTATTTTGTTTATTTTCTTTTTGAAGACTATTTTGATGACGAAAATTCTTTTAGGTCTATCTTAAAGTATTTCTCATAATCATATTATATTATATTAATAATTATTATATTTTATCACAATAGTATCCTTTTGATATTTTTATAATGTCAAATTGTGTTAACATTGGTAATTTATTATTAAACTGCCCGCAGTATCTCATAATCAACCAGTTATAAATATTTCGCAAACATACCAATATCTAACCGTTATACTAGTCTTACAAATCATTTAATAACGATAAAAAACAACAACTACCCACATCCACAAAACTCCTGTCGCAACCGTAATGTTTCAACTAGTCCCTAAGTTACCTACTATCATCTTCCTAAGTATAACAAAGAATAAGATTCTTACTAGATATACGGGGAAAAGAGAAAAAATACCAAATGTATTAAAATCTCAAAAAAAAAACTAGTGACCTATTTTTATCATGTAATATTTTAGGAACAAATTGATCACCACTACCTGAAACCACAAATATTTTGAGTTTGTTAAAACTGACTGTGACAAGTGTCATACAACGAGGTCTTCATCAAGATCTTTTTCATGTATTTCACAAGAAAAAAAAGTTCTTTATGCAACCTTGAACTTAAAAACCACAAGTGAAAAATAACAAAAGTACATGTCAGTTGTGAGAGAGAGACGTCACCAAAAACCCCTCACACTCTCTATTCCACCACCATAATACCACGGAATCGCCAAAGACACATCAGAATCATCAAGCTCTGACTCATCATCGCCGGTTCAAACCTTGAAGGATCAAGAAAAACTCACCGTTTTAGGACAAGGAACCGACGTGACAGTTTAAAAAACCCGTCACCGGAGAACCACAGCTCTCTACGCACTAAAACTCATCGGTCAGATCTCAGCATCACTACTCTTGAAGCCGATATTCTCAGTAGAATCCAGTCAAGTTTCATCATAATATGCTACGCCGTTTTTGCTAACTCATCCAATATCTGCTTCGTGATGGAGCTTATGGAGAAAGGATCTCTTCAGGACGCGTTGCTTGCTCGTCATGTTTTCCCTGAGCCGGTGATATCCACTCTCGCTAACAGAATACTCCAAGGGTTACGTGATCTTCAAGAAATGAGAATAGTCCATGGAGACATAAAGCCTTCAAATCTACTCATTAACGAGAATGGAGAGGTCAAGATCGCGGATTTTGGTGCGAGCCGGATTGTAACGGGAGGAGACTATGGTTCAAGCGGGACATGTGCGTATATGAGTCCTGAACGTGTGCATCCAGAAAAATGGGGTTTTGGAGAAGATGGATTTTCAGGGGATGTGTGGTCTTTAGGTGTTGTGGTTCTTGAGTGTTACCTTGGGAGGTATCCATTGACTAAAGTTGGAGATAAACCGGATTGGGCGGCTCTGGTTTGTGCGATTTGTTGTAATGAGAAAGTGGAGATTCCAGTGAGTGTTCCTCGGAGTTTAGAAATTTTGTTGGGAGATGTTGGAGAAGGATCGGAGGAAGAGAGGCAGTGTGGAAGAGCTTCTTCATTAACCTTTTTGTGAAAAACAGATAGTGGTAGGCTAATAGAGTCAGTCTCTCACAAGTTTTGTTCCTTTTGATCTGGAGAGTGATTAGTCTGACTATTAGGTTTTCGGTTTGGTCTCAAGATTGATTATTTTCTTTTGGAAACATTTTTGTTTTTTACTGGATCAGTTTTCTTTTAATCTGTAAAAATTTTTTTAGTAACATAAACTTAGTAGTTCGAAATGCTTCCTTGTATATATATTAAAGGGTGCAAAGTAGGATTTAATAATGAACAGATAGAAACATATGATATTGATGTCAAATGGGCATGTTGTCTATGGGTCGTTCGTGTCCAAATAGTTATGGACTGAAATGGACATAGCCATATTTGCCCAAAAAAACGATTTATCCAAATGGGTGATGCTCAAATACGTCCATGGATAAAACGGGATAAACCAAATGATCATGGGCAGCCCAAATATGTACAATGGTCCAGGGTTAAATAAATTGGGAAAAAAATCTTATCTTTTTTTATGTGTCGTCAGCTAACGACTTGAGTCACGGGAGCTCAACCCTGTTTAAAGAGTTGTCTCGGTCTCGCATGGTGTGTGATGTTCTTTGCATTCTCATTACAACTATGTCTTCTGAGTCTTCATTCAGTGTTGGAAGCTGTGTTCTTAGTAAGTATAGGAGCCGACTTCTTCCGTCAAATTTACAAGCTCTCATATGTGTAAGAAATTGACTGCACGGGTTTGAAGTGATGAGTAAGTTTTCTGATTTTATACTGACTTTTAATACTAAAATATTTGTTGATATGTCTCTTTACTTGGCTGTTGTGATTTTTATACTGATTTGCTTGCATGTTTAACTAATTAGACAGTATGGATTGACTTATTCACTTGTCCATGTTGCTAATATCTCTGTTTAGGTTGCTGAATATCTCATTGCGATTGTGATGATGATTTTGCTTACCATTTCTCTGTTTATGTTAGGTGATTCTGAAGAAGAAGACAAGGAAAGTGAATTTGAAGGTGAAAAAAGAAGAGAAGAAAGTGAGATTAAGTAAAGAAATGAAGCATGTTAACTCTAAGTTTAAGTATCTTTTGTAATACATAAAATTAACTCTAAGTTTAAGCATTTTTGTAAAACATGAAGTTTAAATCTAATTATCATTTGTAAAACATGAAGTTTAAATCTAAGTATCATTTGTAAAACATGAAGTTTAAGATGTTATATATATATATATATATATATATATATAATTTAGAATCTTTACATTCTTTTAAATTGAAAATTATACTTTTTACATTAAGTGGACGTATGGGTTCCATGGACAAGCTAACCGGTCATGATCATATTTGGTTATGGCCCTATTTGATATAATCCTATTTGGGCTTCACCCAAAAACACCGCCTATTTGGACACACCTAAATAAGTCCAGCCCGCCCATTTGACATCTCTATATAGGATATTATGTTGACCTCAAGTTCACTTAGCTCTTCTTCTACAAACTGCGGCAGAAAAAATAAACAATAGATTGAAACTTCGACATAGATTCAACACACCTCTATAGTGTGTAAAGGAATAGTCGTAAGGAAGTTTGATATAAGAAGAAAGAAATAAAATGATCGGTGCATGAAATGTTCCTACGGAAAATAGTTTGGTGTTACTTCAAAAGACTTCCAAAACTTCCAAAAATAAAGGATTTTGCCTGAAGGAAACCAATATTATGAAGATGTTAAAAGCAGATAATAGAGTTTTTTTTGTCTGATGATAAACTACTAAAGTTATCTTAGTTACCTCAAGAGATCTAAGGTTTCAGGCGAGAGGAACCCATTTGTTGAGTCAGATTATCCATCCGTTTCTGCTCTGTCTCATTGTCCTTGGTTCCAGGATCCACTGGTGTTACATCCATATCATCTAGAACCGGGCTTGACATGAGAATGTCTTCAAAGATTGAAGCGTAATCACCAACCTCTGATGAAGGTTCTAAATCGGGGTCCCTCAGAATGTCGTCAATGTCAAAGGGTAAATCACCATCGATGAACAGATCTGAATTTAAGATAGGACTAAAACCTTCCTCGTTTGTTTCCAAGATGTTCCCAGGAGGTATCTTGAAACACCTCAACCCAGAAATCTTTGCGAAGTCGTAAGATAAATTCTAAGTAAAAATAATTTGGAAATCTTTCATTAAGTAACGTAATTAAATATTGTAGTTTAATAATAAATCCGAGTCAATATATCATAATCATATGAAATAAGACTCGTAAACATTCCCATGAAAATCCATAACAATTCCAATACTAAATACCCCGTCCCGATGGTCTTCATCGTCCCGCGCTCCGGTCCAAACAACTACTCGTCACCTGCATCACAAAAGGAGGCATGAGCATACAAAAGTACTCAGTGAGGACGCTCAATACCGCCCACTACAGTCCAATAATTAATCAATCAAATTTCCCATTTCAACCTAGCAGTCCCATTCTATCAACTTAGCATTCAGTTTCCCTCATTTCTTACTTAGCCATTTTTCCTATTACTTATCCATTTTCATGCATTCAAACAAACAACCTAACATCCGGTTCTATCATCCTTTACTTTAACATTTCCTAAAATTTCCACCTGAAGGTCCATCAGACTTTGTCCGTAGCCAAACCTTTGGCTGAAGCCAACCTATGCCGTAGCCAACCTGCGGCCGTAGCCGTACCTGCGGCCGTAGCCGTACCTGCGCCGAAGACAAACCTGCGACCCGTCGGTCCATGGCCGTAGCCAAACCTGTGGCCGAAGCCAACCTGCGACCCGAAGGTCCATAACGGCCGAAGCAGCATACACGGCCGAAGCCAAAGCATAATTTCCTTAACTTAATCACGTTCTTCTAATCGCGTACTTTCCTTAAATTACTTCAATTCTCACTTTGTTTCTATAACATTTTCAATCTAACATTTCAATTCTTGTCGGATCAAATCTAAGTATTTCACGTAAACATGTCAATAAAACATAACATCTTTTCACACAATCTATCATGCAAATATCCTATGAATGTATGAACGTTCTTCGATCCTTGAGAACTATCTCGAAGAATGAAGAACGAACTTTCCATAAACAATTTCATCACACATTTTTCCTAAGAACATTATGAACGAACTTACCATAATTCTATCCAAGAACAATTCGATTCTAAGGAATCAAATAGGCAAAACAATCTTTATTGAACTGTCACGAATCACATCCTCACCTGAATTGATCTTAAAAGATCGAAGACTCTGAACTCAGCTACATTTTCCGGCGAAGGTTCCTACGGTCCTCCTTGCTGAATCCTCTCTTTCCCAACTCTCTCTCTAGAACTGCGTTCTTGCTCTGACCTCTCTCTAGGACTTGCTTTGAGCTGTGTCCAAAACTAAGAGCTGGAGGTCCCTTTTATAATACCCTTAGACTTGCTCACCAAGGCGAGAACTAAGTGCAGTTTCCGTAATCGGCTTGGTCAAAACTTGCCCTTAAAGACTTGAATGATCTACAATTATTTCCTTATATGACTCCTGCCAACCCGACCTTCCTTTCGTATAATCCCGTCAATAATGACTAGTCAACTTGCCTTACTTGGAACCCGCATTCTCGAAGGACCGAACTTTTCTTAATTGGCTTCATGGTCCCTCGATACCCTTGCTTATACTCCGATCGCTCTATGTGTTTTCCGAACATCCGACACTTAGTCAAAAATGTGGCTCATTCTTCCAACCCTCATGAATACAAGTTTTTCCACACTTAGAAAATATGCTCCTTGTACAACTAAACCTCTCGCGATTTATTTCCTTCGAATTTAAAAATACTCCGGGAGCGGGTCGTTACACATCTCGCTGATATTCTCTGGTAGCATATCAGCAAATTCGGGTAGAGATAGATCATCAGGTGAAGGCATTGATTCGTCAGGTGTTGGAAACTCAGCTGCTGTAACATTTTCAGGAGTTGCTCCACTTGGTGATGAGGATTGTATCTCAGAAGCTGTTGGCATCTCCTGAAGAGTTATACCCGCCACGTTGTTTGATGTTATCTCCATCTTTGTGCCTTCTGAAGTAGTAGAAGTACCGTCGCCTAGAAGGAAACCATCATCGCCACCTTTGTAAGGTTTCATCTTCATAAGCTGACTAAACATTGCCTTTGCTTGCTCGTGCATTGGAGGTTGATACTTCACTATCTGTCCATCGAGAGAAGCAGAATCCTTATTACTAACAATGCTATCTCTCTTGAATCTCCGCTTCTTACTGGTATCACTGATTCGCCTACTATTCTCGTTTTGCTGGTTCTGCTGCTGTAAGAACTGAGATAGAAAATGAGGGCTTTGTACTGCCTTTGCAAGGAATGACATTAACTGTTGTTGCCGATTCTCCATGCCCTGGAGACGCTGAACCATCGTTTGGAGTTGGTTATCAGTGGATTGTTGCTGCTGCCTTAACCTGACGAGTTCTTGCATAAGGACGTTCTTATCTCTTTTAAGCCTCTCAACCTCTTCACTGAGACCAAAGTTTATCTACGCAACAGAAATTCCATCCAGCCTATAAGAGGAGATAACTACATAACCTAAATGCAAATTCACAAAGCAACTCTATGATTCCCGTAACTAATAACAAGCCAGATAAAAGATGTAAAGTCATACTAATAACAACACGCATATTGGATCACCGAACCCCCTACTTATGATCTTGTTTCTACTTTCTACTCCCATGCACTATTGATCATGTTGGCTTTTTAGGTTTCAGAGAGTTTCTCTCTCCATTAAACCTCGACTCATTTACAATAAGTTTAGAACGTTGATAACCTTGCACGCAGGTCATGATCAACATGAGACGTGCTCTCTTTTTCCGTTTTTCTTCTTTCTTTCTTCTTGTTTACAATGCTGAGAAAATTCAGGAAGATTTATTACAATCTTCGACTATTACTAAACCTAATAACATGATGGACTCAATCAGACATCAAAGGTTACATCTTTATCTCACTTTCACATCTCCAAATTAAAACATTTAAGTGCACTATTGAACTGATTTTAATTTCAAAAAATGCCGCCTTGCCCACTAAGTTTATGTCCTATCAAACAAAACATAACAGAAGCTAGACACAACCTCTGCTCGGTAAGCAATGGCAACCACAAATGAAACAAAATTCCATCAAGGCCTTAAAGAAACTGAACCAAGGGTAATGATGAAAATTACATACTCCCTCCGTTATTGAATAAGTGTCACTATTACATTTTCACACAGATTAAGAAAGTGTATGAAATATATGTAAATTGTTATTAATTACATCTCTTTGACCAATAGTATTGTAGATAAATAAAATTATTTATAAAATCAATGTAGTTTGCAATTAATTTTCAGCTGAAAGTAAGTATATTTTGGCATTGGAATTATAAAGTGACACTTTTTATAGAAAAGGAAAAATGGTTAAATGACACTTATTATAAAACAAAGGGAGTAGGTGTTAAGCTGCCTGACGTAGCTGGAGAAATTATTGTGCTCCAAGTTCTTGGGAAGAAGATCTTTTTCGAATTGTGGTTGATCCAACACGATAAACTGTTGTTTTTAGCAACTCCACGACACAATGCAAATCGGTAGCGGGATCGTCACCATGTCCATAGGTCTTGCTCAGGAAGGGAGGAGGCGCGCTTGTAGTTTAGAACCGCCAACAGGTTGCGGTTTAGGAGGAGGAAATCTCGGTCGATTCCATTGCTAAAGAATCTCCTTTTCTTCCGTCGGTACGGATTCTATTACCAATACCATTCAGATAAGTTAGGGTTTCAAACAATTGATTAACCCAATTACGAGTGTGAGAGATTCGATTTTGATGTGGCCGAGAACTGATATAGAGAATCCCTCAAAGATGAGAGAGACATTCACTTTTTTTTGTCTCTAAAAAGCGTAGGGTTTGCACACCTGTCAATTTACTATTCGGTATTAGAGCTTCTGTTTTTTTATACGAAAATATTCGTTCATTTAGGGCTGAGACTTTAATCAAAACCCACAGATCCTTCTCCGTTTGATCCGCTGGCGGGTTAAATGGCGAATGACTTGAAATTTTGAATTTGTGGGTGTGGGTTTAGTTTATTTTTTGGGACAGGTGCGGGTCAGTCAAAATTAAATCGCACAACCTCCAAAATATTTTCTAAATCATGGCAACCCGAAAAAATTGTTACGGAGCAGGTGCTGACCCACAAAGTTCTTTCTTTTTAAAATGATTTTCTTTAAAAGTAACTAAAGATATAAAAATATATATTTTATTACAAACGTATAGTTTTATATTATTTTTGTTTAAAATAAAAAAATAATAATTATTTCTTATTATTTACCCACGGGTTCCGTCATCCGCTCATCACCCGCTAAAACTAAGCGGAGTGAGTGAGGATGTTGTATTTTCTCCTTGTGGGTTTTGACGGGTCAAATTTTTGAATCAAAAAATGATTTAACTTGTAGTGGAGAGGGTTGGACGGGGCAAATTTGACTTGCTTCCCAACATTATTTCTATTGATCAAACATGAGGTGGTGTGAGAAGTCAAACAGAACAACCAACAAAATAAAAATCGACATGGGAAAATCTAGTAGTCATAGCTAAAAATCAACAATATTGTTTTGTTCTCGAGGGATGTAGAAATTCTAGTGTTGTGGAATCTTCGTTATAGTGTCTCTTTCTCCTTCGGCTTTGTTAAGAAGTTTGGGCCATCTTTTAGATTCTCTAATTATGGCAATCAGATCTTTGTAATCCGTTCCAAAGATGAAATAAGTTCTTTTGTGGATTGGATTCTGGCTCATTCGGGTCAGTTTGTATATACAATCGCATGTTGGTCAAATAAAATTTTGGATATGAATCGTTTCAAATATTTTCTACTAGAAATATTGAATCTACATAGATTATTTGAAACGAAATAGCCAAAAATCAGAACTGAATTAGCCACTACGTTTATTCATACTAAGTTTATCAAACATATATACAAATAAAAAGGAACATTCAGGCAAAAAAATAATCCAAAATAAGTTTGTTTAACGCTATATAGCTATGATATTTCAAAATATGAAAAATATTACAGACGTTTCTACAAACCGTTAATTCTACCTACCTTATGAGCAATCATGGCGTGATTGCATCATCCTAAGCCGCCCTGTGAGATGCCACGCTTGACGATACTACTTGTTCCATGTTAAAAATCTTTTATAAGTATTTTTTCTCCATTAATCACATAATTTCGGCGTTTGCTGAGATTTGAAACTCATACATCCTGATATAAAAACATTAATGAACCTTTAATCAAACATTAGACTAAGGGGACTTACAAAATGAGTTTCAAACAATCCATAATAAAGTTTAAACTTCAATTTGTTAATGAAAAGAGAAACTAAAAAGAATGAAAAAATGAGTATCGAAATTGTAACTCTAAAGCAGTCTTCTTTTTTTTTTAAAACAACTTACTTTCATTAATCTAAATATTATTCACTACAATAGAAAAAAGTATATCAATCATTTTAGCAATAAGTAATAAACTACAAAGGAAACCTAAGCTAAAAGAAAGGTATTCAAACCGAAGATGACAGCGAATTGAGCTAATCTTGATTGCATCTTCTGATCACGTAGAAACCGCTATACAAGATAACAAACCGATGGGAAACTGAAACAACTCTGGACAACGAGTCCTAAGAATCATCTCGTTCCTTTAGAGGATAGGGTGGTAAAGTCTTTCTCCTTAGACAAGGAGTATGATAAAATAGAACCGACCTAATCAACCCACGGTAAATTCTTCAAAAAAGAGAAATATGAACAATCTTTGCAAATAAAGGTTCCTCTAAACCCACTGGAAATCCTTAGAACCCACAGAGAATCCAGGAGAACTCGCAAACGAACTAGGTTTTTAGACGTAGTTAAAGAGATCTCATCACGTCTAGGGTTTGAAAGTCTCCTCCATGGGCTTTGCCAAGAAAGCTCTTTGGAACACTAGAGTGGGAAACTATTTGGTTTTATTAAATTTTTTTGAAGACAAAGAATGAATCAAAAGCTAAGACTCTAGGTTTCTTATATAGCTTCCAACAAAGCCTAAAGCTATTAGGAACCTTAAACAAAAATGTATTTATAATAATAAACGGAAACATAAAGCCACCTTAAATAAGATAATGACTCGACACTTGGAGACACGTCAAACACCGACGACGAATTGGTCCGACGGTATAAGGATGTGCTGGCATCAAAGACGATCTCTCGAGAGAACAGTTGGCGTGGGAAGGCACTGAAGACGAGAAAGAAAACAAAGAAAATGATGGTGAAGCAGAGAGTAGACGGCGGAGCAAGGAGCCCGACGCCGAGGCGCTACCAGTGCTGCCTCGATTATCGGGTTTGGGAGCTTTCTACGGCGAACATGTTAGCACTCTTCTTCTTCTTCTTCTTTCTATATATTTTTTGATCTGTCTGGATTAATGTTTCTTCAATGGGGGACGGTGATGAGGCCAACTGATATAATAATAGACAGTACATAAACGAACAATAATGCTAACAAAACTGATCATTGTGACATGTAACACTTTGGACATTGCTTGAATCTACTACAAAAGTGACATGTAGACTATAGTGGAGAAATAATAGACATTTTAGGTTACCTCGTATATTGTTAGTGTCTTTCGAAACTGTCGAAAGAACATAGCTAGGACAGTGGTTTTACAATCTTCTTACAGAGTTCAAGGGTATTTGACTTTTTAAATGAATATTATTAGAACTGGCGTTCTTTGCAAATTGCATTTTAGTAGAATCATATAACTTAACGACAACAAAGGATTATACACTAATCTAGCTTTTAAAAGAAAGGTTTAGAACAAAAGAAAACAACATATCTAGAAAAATTACAACAATCCACAAAACTTATAGGGGTGAATAGAAGGTTGTGCATAGCTCTGATCTGAAATTGAGAAATCCAGGCTAAAACTTGTGTGATCGTCTTCTTTTCTCTTCTCTAGGAGATATTTATTACACCGGATTGTAAGAGTATTCTATGTGATCTATGTATCTATTGGTTTAATATAATGTTCAAGTTCTATTAATATTTTTTATATTTTAATATAAAAGTCGATACCATGATGGATCGGTTTCGAGTAATGATTTAGATATGAGTGTATTGATAACCCTCATACTTTACATTAATTTATAAATAATTTACTCCTATGTGTATCATATATATATATATTATTAAGTGATGGTATATAATATATGACGAATAGTTGTGTTGGAGTTTTGAAGAGTTGTATTGCTTAACACACAACCCTTTGGCTAATACAAAAGGCTTTGTGTATTGTGTTATTGGAACATAAGAACTGAGAGGTTTTTCAAAAGCACGCAGCAGATAATACTGATCATTAAAAAGAGATTAAGGAAGGTTTTTGGAATTTCTTTTCCATCAAAGAAATCACCAAAAGGAAAAATGTTAAAAGGGAAAACATCAAAAGGTAGATTGCTCCAAACATGGATCAAGATTAGTGTTTCTACTTTCTTTAGAAACGTGTTAGGATTGAATTGAAGCAATTCTAGATTTTGAACTTGGGTAAATTTTCATAAACGAAAATCGTAAAAGTTTATCTAACACCGATTCACTTTTTAAGAGAATCTAAGATAGAGCTTGACCTTTATACAACTAGAGCTTCATTCACAGCCGAAATTCAAAACAATCATATCGGTAGAATTCTTGAGTGGTTCTTCATGTTTCTAAATCATTTATTGATCTGTCTTACAAATAATTGCCAGTTAATAAATTGGCAAAGCATAATTGCTTTTTTTACCCTTACACGCGTCTGCTTCTTAGTGTATTACATGCACTGTCTCATGTTATGAACAAAGCACTGAAGTGAAAGAAAATCAAAGTACTTTAATGAAATCATATATGAATTCTAGAACCCACTACAACTAGCTACCGATTAACTCCAGTTTTCAAATCACATTGCATTGAAAAAAAACTCCTTAGTCTCGACTCTTATGTAGTCATTAAATCTCTAATTCAAAAACTCTAAATGTTAAAATAAGCGTTGCTGAATGTTTTCTATCTATTAACGTGAGACTAAAGCTCAATATATACAATCTCATGAGCTGATAATCTTTATCCCGCTATATAATATTACTTAGAGTACTTATCTCTAATATATATTACATGATTATCGACATCTTAAACGTATAATATCACAACACTCCCCCTCAAGTAGGAGCATTGCAAATGCCCAACTGACATTGAGATTATGAAACTGAACTTTTCCCAACCTTTGTCAACACATCGGCCAGCTGCTCCTTAGTACCAATATATGAGCACGTAAGCATCCCTGACTTGAGTGCATCTCGAACCCGATGACATCTATCTCAACATGTTTAGTTCGTTCATGAAAACACGGAGATTCGACACGCTATATATACAAGACGACTTGCTATCACACAAAAGAGACGTGAAGAGTCTTTGGCCGCAAATCCTAGATCAGTCAGTAGCTGTCGTAACCATTTTACCTCTCGGCGTTGCGATTGAGCATCGCTCGATACTTCTGCTTCAGCTGAGGAGTGCGCACCACATTTTGTTTCTTTGTTTTCTATGACACTGGAGACCCTGCTATCATAGCTACATATCTGACAAAGATCTTCTTGTCATTGGGCATGCTGCCCCAGTCAAGCATCACAGTAGATAGAAATCTGCAAGTCCGTATCTGAGTGGCAAAGTATTCCTTGTCCAGCAATGCCTTTGGAGAAATCTCACCACACGCAAAGCAGCGCTCCTATGATTCTCTCGCGGCTTTTGTATGAATTGGGAGAGTACATGTATGAATAAGATATCGTGCTGGTATTAGCAAGATAAATAAGTCGTTCCGATGAGTCTCCTATAACGCGCTGGTTCCAGAAACACTGCACTATCGTCAGTGCCAGTGATGGTTTTGTTCCATTGGCCTCGCGGCTGATGTGGAATCCAAAAGCCACCATCTTTTACTATATCCAGAGTTAATACTTTTTATGACTCAGCACAAACCTTCTTTATTTCGAGCATCTCTATTCCAAGAAAGTATTTGAGCTTCCCTAGATCCTTCATGTGAAAACATCACCAATGATAAATCTTAACTTTTGAATTGCTTGCCTCATTACCACATATAATTAGATCATCCAACATAAAACAAGTACTCGTATCTCAAATGACCTCGAGAGTATACGAACAAGGAGTAGTCAGAGGTATGACTGAGAGAATACAGATCTGACGAGTGCTTTAGGTGAGCTTCTTAAACCAACACCGAGGAGGCTTGTCTGTGCAATTACGTGCATATAGTAGATTTGTTTAAGCTTTATCATTTCCCATTGCTGTCTACATTTGGCATCTAGAAATGAATAACCCGCACAAATCGGCATTGTGGTCCGCAACAACGCTTATTGGTTCTTGGGAGGGTGTTAGGGTTTTATAAAATTGCCTCTCTATGTGAAGTCTTATGCAGATAAAACACTTTCACCAAGGATAGTGTAAGATATCATAAATCAGATCACGCAAGAATATATAGGTTGCATCAGTCTCGCTAATGTTGGTTACTACGTAACTCTTCATATTAATATTTGCCTGAGCTATCTTGTATATAGTCACAGATGACCATTCCAGGTGTTGCGTTTTATACGGAAGCTCACAATAAACGACTGGTCGTCAGTAGTTCTTGTATATACATCTTCAGTTCATAACTCTCTGACTATTTCTTGGACTTCGTTATCTCGAGGGTTCATGCATGTGAGATACACGAGGTCACACTGAAAAGTTTATGTTGTTGATCTAAGTTCATTAAATTGCAGTGGATGCCTTAAGCTTTGATTGGCCGTAAGCCCTAATTTCCCATTAAGTGTGCTCCAGATTATTTTGGTGATTTTGTCTCACTCATGAAGGATCTAGGGAAGGCTCAAATTACTTTCTTGAATGCAGAGCTATTTGGCTACCAGACACCATGAAGAGGGGTCTTTTGTTGCTGAGTCATAAACTAGGCTCATTATCTTTTGTCGCATACCAATGTAAAAAGATGAGTGCGTGGTACTTTGTGATTCACCATCATATCCGTGTGGCCATAATAGGAAAATAAACACTCCAACTTAGGTAAGTTTGCGGCAGATAAGGGGCTCAGCAGTGCACTTGTTACTGCTCATTGAAGCGGCACAGACGGGCCGGATTTACTTACAGGGAACGGTACCTCATCGGAACAGTACGATCTTTATGCATATTATGATCTGCGGGCTATCCAGTGCACGGATAGAATTTTGTTAGTGTCAATATCACGCTCGACTATCTCCTTTATTACCCTGGTCTGGCGGAGTAGTGACAACAATATCGTGATCGAGGCCTGTCTTTCGTTGCCGCTATTGGTGCAAGTTTCTTCTATATCAAGTGCGCTTTCAGCCTCGGTAAAAAGGATACTTGTCTCCTTACTCAGATAACGGAGCCGTTGGCAGATTTCTATTCTACTCGTGGCATGGCCACTCTGCTGGGCAGCTGCCCCATGACAAGAAGATCTTTTCAGATTATGTAGCTACTGTAGGAGGGTCTCCAGTGTCGTAGAAAACGAAAGGAAAATGGTTGGGTGATCGAACTCCCTCAGTTCTGAAGAGGGTATGCCGGCGATGTCAATCGCAGCAATCGCGAGGGAAGGCTAGACTAGATGGTCTAAGCGGAACAGGGCTAACATAGAGACTGGGGGATTTCTTTAGGGGATTTGTGCAGCAGACTCTTCCCAGTCTTCCTTTTGTGAGTAAAGCAAAAGGTCGGGGTTCTTTAAATATATAGCTTAGTGAATGCTTTCAGAAGTTCTACGTGTGATATCAATGAACGTAACTTAATACCAAGTTGGAAGAGTAGATGTGGTCATAGGGTATCGAGAGTTGCTCACCGTAGTCAGGAGATTGCTTATCGTGCTCACATACTCATGTTGTGGTAACTAAGCGTGCGAGGGCTTTGTTCGACAGATGGATGTTTGACAAAAGGGATTGCAAAGTTCAGGTTTTGCATAATCTCATGTTCCAAAGGATTGTCATATTAGTGTAGTGTAGGTCTAGAGTGCTCGTAACGTGTATGAAGGGGGTGGAGTGTTGTGAGATAGTGATTGATACGCGTTTATAAGATGTCACTGATAATCATGTAATTATTTAATATTTTCCAGACGCAATAAACTACCTCGTATTTCTTTATATTGTATATAATAGCAGGGAACCGTGCATGTCCGTTTTAGCAGACACAGCACATGGTGTCTTGTACCGCCGCTTCCGTCCTCGACCCATCTCTACTCTAGTTTCCCACACGCTACACAGCAATTGAATCTATCTGGTTTTTGGAATCCCAGTACTAACATATACAAGAAGGCTTCCTTTTTCAGCTCAATGAGGATTTTTGGTATGTATTCGAGCCTTTAGTCATCACTCGTTGAATAGATAGAAAACATTCATGGCCAGCGCCGGCTCATTTTCAATCCTTTCCTATTTTATAGGATGGTGCATTTGTGGGAATTTTCTAGGGATAGGAGATTTAGAATTGGGACTAAATCAAAACTTTCAAGGAAGGGTCCTAGATGGGACTATCAGGAGTTCGATGCTGTTTGTTGTGTTTTCATGCAAATTTCGTTGATTTGAACAACTGGAGTTTAATCCGGGTACGCTTAGTTGATAGGTGACCGCGATTTCAATAGAATTTCATATATGATATTCTTCAGGATCATAACTAAGTACTTACTTTGGATCTTCCTTCGTTTCTCACTTCATGTGCTTCTAGATATCCTACATCATCATGCAGATCAGTGTTATCAGGTAAATCAGCTAAGAAGCAGGCGCCGTGTAAGGATAAAAAGCAATTATGGCTTTGCATTTATTAACTTGGCAATTATTTTGAAGACAGATATTAAATGATTTAAAAACAATGAGAATCCACTCAAGACATAGGAGTTCTACCGATATAATATTGTCATATGTTTTTGAATTTTTCGTTGCGCATGGTTGAAATTTTGAAGCTCTAGCTTTGTATAAAAGAGCCTCCCAAGCTCTATCGTTAGATTGTTCTAAAAAATGGAATCGGTGTTTAGATTAAACTTTTATGATTTTCTTTATGAAATTTAGCCCAAGTTCAAAATCTAGAGTTGCTTCAGTTCAAGGACCTTATATCGAACGTTTTTCTAAAGAAGAATAAAGACTTAACACAACTAATCTGATCCATGTTTGCTGTTATTTTGTCGAAATACAAACCTACGGGATGATTATATTACCCTTCTTCAAATCATTTTTTCCTTCTCTATTCGGTTGGATTTCTTTTCTGGGATAGGACGAAAGAAATTTCTAAACAGAGCTATGCCTATTCATACTCATTTTTGAATGAACTCAGTATTAATTCGGCGTTGCCTCTCTCTTGAAAAAACCATTCCATTCATTTATTTTTATACTATGTGTTCCCACTAAACACATACAAAGGCCTTTTTGGGTATTTAGCCAAAGGGTTGTGTGTTTAAGCAATACAACTCTTCAACTCCAACACAATATTCGCTATCATATCATTCTTATTATCATCACTTAATATATTATGTACTCAAATAGTAGTGACTAATCAGGGAGATGAATTCTAATATTATAAAAGATTAATGTAAAAGTATAGGACGAGGTTATCATATATATACACTCTCACATTATTCGGTAAGAATCGATATACTCGCCAGAACATTCGATTCCATTCACTTTGGTGATCTGTCTCGTTATAATTATTTAGATATATTTGAATAAGAAAACATATTAAATAGAGACTGTGGGAGACAGTATTATCAATGTAAAACCAAAATAGCAATGTAACAGATTAGTCATCATAGAATAATCGTTACAATCGTGGTTAATAAGATAGGAGCTGCCCCAAATAATAAACTATCTCACTAGTACGAGAGGGATGGCAGAAGAGGGGAAGACGCATCACACAAGTCTTTAGCCTCTGGTCTTCTGGCAATTTTCAAGAATGGCGACGCAGCCCTTTGGCTCTGCGCAACACTTTAGTTTTACCACCACGCCTGTATGTTTTGTTGGAATTGTTGTTACGATTTAGAAGCTGTTCTTGTCATAGGAACGGCATATGTAGTTGCTTTCTTCTTTTGTTCTCTAAAACCTATTTCTTTGAATTAATAATGCTAGATTTAGTAGTATAATTTCCTTTGTTGTCGTGAAGGTTCTAGTATGATTCTGACTACAAAAGTGCAATTGCTATGCAAGCATACGCGCCTATCTTCGCTATAATATAGGTGTCAACTTTAAAAAGTCCAGATATACGCTTGCAAAACTTTCTTGTTAAGAAGATTGTTAAGAGAACTCAGATGCTGTCCTATGCTGCTATGTTTTTTTCGACAGTTTCGTACAAGACATCTCTAAACAATCCTACGAGGCTAAACGCTAAATGTCTATTATCTTCTCTTTCACCACTATAGTCCTTACATATGTTCCTACTTTGTTAGTGGGCTTCAAGGGCAATCGCTCCCCTATCCTACGCAGGAAGTATGATTGAACATTCCCTTTTGTATTTTGAAGAACATCAGTTAGACACATAAACTCGGTATACGTTATTCAGGCTTCTAACGTTTCTTAGACGGCTATTTTTTCCAACTGAAGTTTCAGCGTAAAGTGTGTGGTCGCAGGAGAAACTCTGAATTGAATTTCTTTTACACTTCGGACTTCTCAAGGCAACACACAAGAAGTCCCCATACGGTACGTAGGAAAAATCGTCTACCTACAGTATGCGAGAGAAGAAATACGGCATGGCTCCAATGGGAAGCATTTAAGACAAGAATCTGGCCCACAACGACATCAAAGTGCTGAATCAGATCAAAAACATCGCTGGTTTTATTACGGGAGATTTCAGAAATCTGAATCTCATGTGTTGCTTTGGCTCAAGATGACCTCTGCGCGCAAGGGGAATGTAAACGTTTCAGAACAATTAACACCCCGAAAACAACTGGGTAAAGGGATGACAAAAAAGAAAAACGCAGGATGCCACTAATCATCGGATCTCACAAAGACTTGAATTCTCCATTCTTCACAGGCCCTGTTGACTATCGATGCAATTCTGACGTCCGTAGCAAAAAATATAATACCAACCCAATGACGCTTAAGTTGTTTTTTAGATAGTTTGTTAGCTATGTCACAAATGTATCAGTTGTTAGCATATTGTTCCGGTTTAATGTACTCGTCTTATT
>CAJHQP010004572.1:0-53943 GCA_905132765.1 Moricandia arvensis | reverse complement strand
AGCAAATGCCTAACCAAGTCCGTATCACGACATGGTGGCGGCTTCCCGGCAACGACGGACGATAGCCGGATACGGTGGCTCCGGCGGACTGCAACGGCGCGTAAGGTTCACACGCTGGACTTCGAGCCCCGCGTTTTGGCACTTGACGGTAGCTCTCCATCTTGTCTTCCTGCTCAAACTCGTCTCGACTTCACGAACACGATGGTGGCCTTGGTCTTGCAAAATAATCACACAGTTAGAGAGATGCGACCAATTTTCCAAACAGACAAACTTAATCATCGGAAAAGGTGGTTCCGAGTTACATGTGATGATTGACGGAGGTTCACTGGAAAATCTCGTCGGTGAAGGCGGGCGGGCGATCTCAACTCTCTTTGACGGCTCAGTTATGCAGAGATTCGACGCTTTAAACTTTTCTGAATAAAATAATGAGGCTAAGTCTATTTAAATCTTGACTCACATATGGTTTCCTGCAATGGGCATGAATCTTCCTAGACCAATTTACTTGGCCAAATAATTGGTCGTTACAAAATAACTTCATATATTTTTTTATTTAAACTTAAAAATATTTTGGTTTAAAAATTTATGTTTTGAAATATTAAAGCCGATACTTTAATGATGAGAAGAACTGAATGTCAGAACTAAACTGTTGAAAATGATATTATCAAATAAAGTTGATGTTGTGTAGCTTTTCAATGTTATATAGGCATTAACGATTTTTTTTGGTATATTATAAATTAATAATGGTTGATAAATATTACACAATATAACTCTTATTCATGACTAAAGCTGTCACCCAAATGTTTAATTTTATTAGTTATTATAAGCTGTCACCGACGGTTTAATTTTATTATTATTATAGATTTTAAAAAGAAAATTAATGAAATAATAGATAATATATAAGATAAAAGATGCGACTAATGGTTGTTATCAAATATCAATGCCATGTAGGCATCTTTAAAGGTATCATAAACAGAACCATTAACAGTCATAAGATCAACGTAAGAGCATTGACCTCTTATGACATGCAACATCTCACGTAAGTAGTAAGTTCATAGAGTACATCTGGACATTTAGCAATAACAGATGCACGTGTAGAAGTCTACGTCGAAGTTTCTAATCTCTTTTTTTTGTATCCAGATAAACACAGAAGGATATTCCGCATACTGATAACAATGCACATCTGGATATATAGAATTACACTTCATCTATGACAAGAATTTTAGTTTGGAAACAGACAATCGTGATAGGTAAGAACTACCAAACTTGATTGGTGAATGAGGAAGATGAAATGGAAACACCATCTTCTTGGTTGTATCTGGCCCTATAATTCAATTATAATAATTGTCAAATATAAGAATTTTGTACTAAATTTTAATTAATTATGTACATTCTTCAAGATAATTAGTAAGGTAAAATTCAAGATATGTGCTAAGAAAAAACACATAATTCTTGAAGATCTTCCATGTTTCGTTTATTTCAAGAGAGAGGCGCTAGTCTATTGGTATATATTTTTGTTAAATATATATATATATAAAGAGAGAGAGAGATATCAAACATGTTATTATAAATAAGACATTAAAAAGTAAAATGGCAATGTATATAATCATTATCCTACAGAATATCAAATCTTTCATTCTGTCTACTCTCCGAATAAATTCATTTTAAAATAACAGAAAATATACTTTGAATATACTTTAACGACTACATAATAGAAGTAATAATGGAAAATGAAACGAAGAGACAAGACCAACCAAATTACATTATAAATAGTTTATTATAGATGAATAACATAAAAGATATAGAGTATATGCTAGAATATTTATGCATAAGTTTTCCCACCAATATTTAGATAATAGATATAACATATCAATCTCTAATGCTCAATATTAGGTAAGAGAGATTTAACAATAAATAATAAGAGTTTTTAAAAAGATAAGAGATAAACTGGAAAGATATGGACTACCCTACACGTTTCAATAAAATTGCATTATGATGTTGCTGAGGATTATGTATATTCTTTAATTAATTAATATACTCATAAAGTATACCAAAATAAAAAGTGTATAGTAGGACATAACAACATATTCAACAAAATTAAGAGAAACTAATAAATAAACATTGAACTAAATATCCCCGTTGTAAGCATCCTCATTGCATTGAAAAGCAGGATTCAAAAACATCCTACAAAGGAAAAGAAACATGTATTAGTAAAGGTATGGTATGATTAAAATAATTATGACACTAATCACTTCTTTTGGCGCATGAATGACTTACATATGTTTCGCATTAAGCGCGTCTATGACATGAGGATTGGACAAAATTTCAAAAATATTGTTCGCCGCTCTAAGAATGAATTCACCAAAATCTTCAAAATAACGAAATATTTATGATTAATACTCTCTTCTTTTAAGTTTAATTGTCATTGTTTAGTACAATTTTCTTCTAAATAAATGTCATTTCTTCATTTTCAATGGAAATTTTATCAACAATATTCTCTGGTTTATTTTTTATGGTTGAAATATGGTTAGGTGTATAGGTAATGATGTTTTTATTTTGGATATGAAAAATTAAATATTTTCTGAACTTTTATGCATAAAGATAAAACGACAATTAAAATTAAACAAAGGGAGTACAATTTATGAATGTATATTTAACGAACTCATATAGTGCACAAATTCAACTTTTTATTAAAGTGATTTATATTACCTAATTCCCTGTCGGTCTCCAAAACCACAAGATGCCAATGTTTACTTCCTTTTGAAGGACGTCTAATTCTAGAAACTCTTGAACTTGTATGCATAAGCACCCTAGGTAGTACACGCAAAACCACGTCACTGTCAAATTAAACTTAATTATTCATCATTACTCTTCACTCTAAATATAATATGATTAAATTATAAACTGAATATTCACTATACGTCTCATATAGTAAAGAAAATGACACTTTCGATTCTATATCCCAAAATTTATTTTTAATTGGATTGGTGTTCAGTAATTTCTAACTTTCAAAATGACACCCAATATATCAACTGCGAAGATGCAACTAAAATTTAACTCATCATCATATAAATTTTTATCAAATAGAATTAAAACGATAAAAATTGCATACCAATGCTGGTTTTCTTATAAATTTTTATTTTCTTATAAAGTGATCTATCAAGTACATGATGACTAACTTAAAAGAAAACACACTTAATTATCTTCTATACTACTGGCACAACGAAAGTATCGTTAAGAAACATAGTTTGATGTGGGGTAGATAAAAAGCAGTTTAAGAGATCAGATGACCATGTCAATTAAAATTTTGTAATATTTTCATACATCCATGAATCGATCACCAAATAATTTGGAAAAAACCTTTTTCGACATGTTTTGATTTAAGACAACAATACCTGAAAATCCAATATTATAATCTTCATATCTCCCTTTGGCGTCAATAGATAAAAGTAGGTCTTTCGGTGTAATCTCTAAGTACCTGGATCAAAATTTCCGATCTTGAAACTTTCACCTGATCGAATTGAGAAAAATAATTCACAGTTTCTATTGAATATCAAAAAAGGAGAGAGAATATGGTTTTCGAACAATTTATAGTGCCGGATTAGGTTGAGGAAAAAACATATTTATAAATATATAAAAAACACAAATGGTCATGTACAAATATTAATTGTATGAAATTCATATATTGTTTTATACCTTTATTTATTACCAATGTTTGAACCTGCATGTATATGATCTACATGTAGTGATAATTCAATTATTGACAAATTGTACATAGTAATCCATGAAAATAATTCTTCAAATAAAACATTGTATGGAATTTAAAATAATTACTATGGTTAGGGAAGTAGTACACTATAATATTTTGTATAAAATATTTATTAAATATTTGGAAAACATCAAAAACAAAGAGTACAATTTAGACAAAATTTTATCCTAATTGAGGTTTTGAAATACTTCTTTGTAAACAACATTTGTAGTCTTTTTCTGACATTATGTTTCTCATCGGTGATGAGGATCTTCAGACTGAACCTCAATTTTGCCTGAGAAAGTGCAACAATAGCTGCCTATGATAAAAACAGTAATGAGAGAAACAAACCTACGTTTCCAGCGACTGAGACTCTGCTCACTTGAATCTCACAAGGAAGAAGAAGTTGCGGCTGCTTAGAGGGCAACTGATCATATATTGATCTAGTAAAGTTGTGTGTTACGATGGATGCGTGTGGGACTTTATTAATAGTCCTTCAGCCTTACCTAAATGGTCGACTCAAGAAAAAGGAAAAAAGACTCAAAACGACAAGACTTAGAGTTTAAAAGAAACAGAACACTAACATTGCCCGGTTTAAGACCAAAAAGGAAAAGTTGCAAATAAAAGAAATTATGGCCTAAGCTAAGTCTGCCTCGAACCCTAGTTGTTTGTGGGATGGGCGAGTTCTGGGAACCACTAGACTGGACCCATCTTACCTGCACAAAGTGTAAATAAAGTAAAGACTTTCCTTGTCAGTGTTGGCCTTCTTTGCTAAGTAGTTGATCTTGAGGCGCGTTTGACCAATCTTGATAGGACTCTTGACTTGTTTTCTACTTTTGGTTCTTTAATACTTGAGTCTTTGAAGCCTTCATCTTACTCATGTGGGTTTCGTCAGAATTGGGGTCTCCTTCCACGTCCATTCCTGCCACATAACCATCTTTGTCAGTTTCAGCCAAATGAGCTTCCATACCTGGAGTGATATTGAGTTTCGCAAAGGCATTGATCAAGTCATCACTTAGTTTTTTGATATGCTCTACTTTGGTGGGTTGAGAAATTGACATGTCTGGTGTTCATCCATGTTGTCTAGGCTAGCTTGGACGGCAAGTATTAAACCATCCCTTAAGTAATCCTAGCCTTGGAAACAGGTCATCGGCCTTCTGTGACATTAGGAATGGCATATGGGATCCTGTACTGGTCCATGACCTCATCAAGAATGCTAAACTAGTGATTATACCAGTGACCGTAACTGGGGTAAAATATCTTCTGTGGTCAAGGTTGGCCAAGACAGCTCTTGGAGGTGGGCTATATGGGAACATGTTTCCAGTGGAGAAGCTCCAATAAAAATCATCCAAGACAAAGATGGTAATGAGATGGTGGTTTCTGTAGATGGTAAATGGGTCAGGAGGACCTCATGGTTCTTTCTATCTTTCATAACAGCCTGGAACCACCTATTATGGCAGCTTATTTATACTGTGAGAGCTCCAAGGAGTTGTGGGATACACTACAAAAAGTGTATGGCAACATTTCAAACTTAAGTCGAGTCTTTTGAAGTCAAGAAAGCTATCAACTCTCTCCACCAGGAAAGCATGGACTTCAAACCAACACTTTGGCAAGTTCAGAGCATTGTGGGCGGAGTCATAGCTGCTGAGACCATCTACTGTGGATGCTATTGTCCTAAATGATAGGCGAGAGCAAGACAAGTTCTTTGCTTTGCTGCTTACCCTAAACCCAGGCTACAATGATTTGATCAAACACATGCTCAAGGACAGATAAGCTTCCTCCTTTAGAAGAGGTGTGCGCTCAAATCCAGAAGGAGCAGGGCTCAGTTGGACTCTTTGGAGGCAAAGGGGAACTTGTGTTATCTAACCAAGCTGAATGTGTTGCAAAAAAGTACCTACAAGCATGAAGACAAGAAGATATGGGTCTGTGACCATTGCAAGAGGAAGGGCCATGGAAAAGACAAGTGCTGGATTATTCATTCTCTCCTTAAGCCATAGAAGTTCAGGACTCCTTGCAATAATGCAAGAGCCTCATTTCTCTGGTGACTTGGGGTGAGACATCAACTCCAGGACTATGCGCTCCTCCATGAACTCTAATGCTAATGGTGAAGGAAAAGCCTTGCCGACCAGCACCAGTTAATCCTTGAGGACTACCCATGATGAAACAATCAGGAGGTCCGACCTTGATGCCCTTATTAAGGCCCTCAAGGAGAACTCTGGTAACATCTTTGGTACCTCTTTACATTCCTCAACTAGTTGTAAATATCTTAATGCTACAACTAGTTTAAAATTGACAAACCCACTAGTAATAGACTCTGGAAGCTAGCCATCATAAGATTAGTGATCTTAATTTGATTAGTAACATTGTCCTTGCCTTAGGTAATGTGATGATTTATAATGGTGAAAAAGTTCCAATTAAAGGAATAGGTGATCTTAGGTTATTTGATAAAGAATCCAAAGCCTTTTACATGCCTAGTTTCACTTCCAACTTGTTATCTGTTAAAAGGGCAACCAATGATTAAATTGCAATGTTACCTTCACTCCTAATGATCTCTACTTTCAGGATATTGAAACTAGTTGGTTGATGGGCAAAGGTGTAACAAAGGGAGACTTGTACTTGCTTGAAGACACCAAGCTTACATCCGATTTATCTTATGCTTTCAACTCTTCTTCTAATTTCCCTAAAGATGTAATGTGGCATGCCAGATTAGGACATTCCCATTCTCGTTCTTTGAACATCATGTTGCCTAGTATTTCATTTTAAAGTTATGTGAAGCTTGTATCTTAGGAAAACATTGCAAGACCGTTTTCCTAAATCTATTACATCTATGAACATGCTTAATTTAATTCATTCTGATGTGTGGACTGTCCCTTGGTTCTAGAGAGCATCATAAATACTTTGAGACATTTATAGATGAAAAATCAAATTACACTTGGATAACTTTGCTTCAATCAAAAGATAGGGTGTTAAAAGCTTTCATTAAACTTTCAAACCTATGTTTCTAACCATTTCAATGCCAAGATAAGAAGTTTTAGATCAGATAATGGAGGGGAGTTACCAGCAACGACTTCAAGCAACACTTAGCAAAGCATGGGTGATCAAACACACCACAACAAATGGTTGTGTTGAGAGAAAGAACAGGCATCTTATGAGGTGGCCAGGAGCATTGATGATTCATACAAATGTTCTAAGAGGTTTTGGGAGATGCTGTGATGACAGTGTGTTACTTGATCAGTAAGATACCTACCAAGTTCTAAAAGATCAGTCTCCTCATGAGATACAAACAAAACATAGACCTTCTATAAATCACCTTCGCGTATTTGGTTGTTGTGTGCTTGTCTTGATTCCAGGGAGAACAAAGGAACAAACTCGAACCAAGAAGTACTAGAGCCATGTTCATTGGTTACTCACCTCACCAGAAGGATACAAGTGTTATTCACAAGAAACCAGGAGTTCTCATCTCTAGAAAAAGTGAAAGTTTCTTGAGTCCGTAGGCTACTATGATGAGAATGTTTGGGATGAGGTGAAGAAACCTGTCCCAGTCAGCCTCATATAGAGCAGAAAACTTAAAGAGGATTAGGAAAGTCTTGGCACAGCATACCAGAAGAGAGGGTTGTAACTGAGCAGGAGTACATCCCAAGGTCATATGAAGAAGCTATGAACACAAGGAGTGGAGAGACTCAGTTGGAAATGAAACCAATGCCCATGATTGTAAATGACACTTTGGTATGAAGTGGAGCTTCCAAAAGAGAGAAGGCAGTATCAAGCCTGTGGATCTTCACTATCAAATACATTTTGATGGGTACTATCGAGAGGCGAAAGTACAAGACTTGTGGCAAGAGGGTTTACTCAGACATATGGAGAAGCCTACCTTGACACTTTTTCACCCATATCTAAGCTTCACACCATAAGAATCCTTCTATCTTTAGCTGTCAACTTGGAGTGGATTTATGGCAGATGGATGTGAAGAATGCGTTCTTACAAGGAGAGCTGGAAGATGAAGTCTACATGAGACCACCTCCTGGATTAGAGCATCTAGTCAAGACTGGAAATTTCCTTAGACTGGAGAAAGCCATCTATGGGTTGAAACAATCACCAAAAGCTTGGTATCACAAGCTCAGCACCACACTTAATGGGAAGAGGATTTGTGAAATCTGAAGCTGGTCACACACTCTTCACACTGACCAGTCCACAAGGAATTGTAGTGATCCTAGTATATGTGATGATATCATCATCACAGAAATGACAAGGAAGGTTTCTCTTATCTAAAGCCTTTCTTAAATCATCATTGATATTAAAGACTTGGGTGAGATAAAGTACTTCCTAGGGATTAAGATATGTAGATCTAAAGAGGGGCTGTTTCTATCCCAAAGTAAGTACACACTTGATTTGTAGAGTGAGGCACGTGATCTAGGTGGAAGAGTAGCCAAAACCCCATTAGAGGATGTTATAAGGTCTTGCGTGAGGGGAGATTGAAGACAAGCCATATGAAGATGTCAAGAAATATAGAAGAATGGTTGTAAAGATCATTTATCTTACCATCACCAGACCAGACTTGTGCTTTGCTGTTAATCAAGTCAGTCAACATATGCAAACCTTAAATGAGCATCACTGGAACATGGTGGAGAGGATCTTGAGATACCTAAGGAGCCCCAGGACAAGGAGTATGGCTGGGATGTAACAAGAACACATAGATTGTGTATTGTGATGCAGATTGGATGGTGATATGGTAGATATAAGGTCTACAACAGACTATTGTACCTTCATTGGAGGAAACTTAGTCACTTGAAGAGCAAGAAGCAGAAGATAGTACCATGTTCAAGTGCTGAAGCAGAATATAGAGCTCTGAGGAACCTTACCAGTGAGCTCATTTGGATCAGGAACTTGTTAAGAGACTTGGGCATGGAGACTACAACTCCCATCACCATGCACTATGACAACCATGCAGCAAATCACATAGCATCCAACAGTGTGTTCCATGAGAGGACCAAGCACATTGAAGTAGATTGTCACAAGGTCAGACAAGTTGTGGAGCAGAAAAATTATCTGCCTTGCTACACTCAAAGTGAGATCAGTTGTAGATATCTTCACCAAAGCAGCAAGTGCTAAGGTCTGTGAGTTCATTTATCCAAATCTTGGACTCATGGACATGCCATCTCACTGATCCTCTTAGCCCATGAGGTGTTCTACTCTTTTCCTTGACTTAGTTTCTCCCAAGTGTTTTTGTACGCTAAAGGTTTTAAGGAGGGAATGCTTCATGATTTCCAAGCTCACCAGTCCCTATGGTCAAGCTTGAGAGGGAGTGTTGAGATGAAGCAAGAATAAGTGATGAGAAGGTCGAATTTAAGTTGACTTGAGAAGCAAGGTTGTCCGTACAACCTAGGACTCAAGCTTGACGTGTAAGACAAGAAAAGGAGAGAGTGAAGCAAGAGGGAGTCCGGAAGTTAGCACTTAACTTGTCTAAGGCAATTTGAATTTGAATATGAGCTGAATCACATGTGAGGACAAGGAGACCAGTCTTGGACCCGTTAGGACCGTGTCACTCTCAAGAATGGCTCGCTTGCTCCTGGACAGTTGGGGACCATTTGGACTCACTCTCACCTTTGGACTCACTCTCCCTATTGTTTATTGTTTACTTGTTAATAGTTTCCTAGGAAACCCGCTCTCCTCTATTTTATGTATTGTTCCAGAAAACAAATCAAGCAAAGAAAAGAGTTTGTTCTCCTATTCTCTAGTCCCTCTCTCTCTCTCTCATCAAAGTCTCTCTCTTGTTTTTCAACATGTTCTTAAAGTTCTTCAACTAATATCCCTATGAATCTCTAAAACTCTCATCCAGAACTAGAATCTATAGATGCTAAAGGTTTGATCTTATAAATCAAATGCAATAGTAAGATATCCAGCTCTCGCTACGACTCTAATCAGATGACTAAGTCTTATCCAGTTGTCGCATACAAACAAGGAACAAGTATCAATCGATACTGCAGAGTAAGTGTCGATCGATGTTCCTCAAAGAAGCTTAACGACCTAATATATATGTTCACTAGGTGTCTAGACCAGGTCTCGCATGTATCTAACAACCTAGCTCAAAATTATTATTATCAGGTAAAGAACCTACTTTCATAGTTTTCTATAATCTTAAGATCAAGGTTTTAGTTAGCTACTCTAGAACACAAGCAGTTAGATAAATTCGGTGATGGAATCTATTAAATCACCCTAGCAGTTTTATATCTCAGAAGTTCATCCAAACCATAGAGAACCTAAACCTAGCAAGGGATCTACTCAAACATGATAGATGAAACGGAAATCATAAACTAAATAGATATAACATAATTCAATAAAAGAACCAAAGGAGTTCCAGGATGACTCTGAAGCAGTTGAGGAATCAACTAGTGTCGACCAACACCACCTGTGGAGTGTCGATCGATACTCCTTCAAATCATTCCCAGAGAGTTTAATGAAGAACCAAGAATTGCAGTTTTGTCCCAGAAGTTTTCCTTATTTACAAAAGATCTCAAAACGTGTTTTGAACCCTATATTATGTTTTTAAACAATTGTTGATGGCTATGCTTCATACTACTATTCTAGAGACAAGAGCTTAGCATTGGAGAGGAAGATCTGAAAACCTTCACATAAGATACTCCCTTATTTCTTACTTTATTTATCTATGCAATTTATTCAGATTTCAATTATGTTTTCAATGATTGTGTCTAAGTAATTATATTGTTAAACTTAGGGTTAATCGAAGATTGATTTATATGAATTGTTAATTGTAATACAGTTAGAAAAATCAGTAGGTTCTTTATCTAAGTTGATCTTAATGCTAGATTTAGGATTGATTATCCTAATCTTAGATCCAAGGATAACTGACACAAGCTAAAGCCTGGTCTATCACCTAAATTGAGACTTAGATAACCTGAACAACTAGGTATATGACAGTAGACCTAGGTGGTTAGAGAACACATCAAACTCGCCCTTAAGGCTTCTTTAAAGGTGGTATCAATTGACACTCCTAAGGCGTTGATTGACACCCTCCTCATATTAAATCGCGGAATTTGAAGTCCCTAGTTTAAACATTAGATGATCTTAGAGTGAGAGCTCACTGATTATAACTTGAGTTTGAGTTCAGAACTGCTTTTAATGATTCCCTGATAGTTAAATAGTTTGCATTCCTAAAGAGTATAAGAGTTCCTAAAAGTCTAGCCTTTTTCTCATCTTGAAATACTTACAAACAATTGCCAATTCTTAATTCTTCTATTTTTATTATCATCTAGCAGAAAATAATAAATCTATTGAGTAATCATAGAGTCTCTGTAGATTCAATCCTTAAATACTATAATTCAAATTTTTTGTGAGAGAGTAGCTTAGGGTTAATTGGAGCTTATCAAATTTGGCGCCATTTCTGGAGACTCTTTCTTACCGTCATTAGATTTTATTTTGAATATAGTATAGATTTTTATTTTTTGTCTACTTATTAAATTCTTTCTCTTTTCCTGCTTAAACATGTACTTTGAGGAAGAACTCATATTATGGATGGCAAGCGTCAATCGATACTATGCCGGTAGCAGCGATCGTCACCGATCAGCCAGAAGCAAGTATTTCTATTTTAATATTTTTAAATAATGATAAAGTAGTCTTACGAGATATAGAAGGTTGACCATGCAGCAGGCCAAAATAACTATGAACAGGGGGCTGCAATCCCTGTTGGAATAGCGGTTGTTTTGAATGCTGGGTTGGAGCGTAACAGAACGATTGGAGATTACAGCAGACCTTATCAGTTATACACTAGTAGGTCTGCGATCTGTCCACCAGCAATTCAGAGGAAAGACTTTGAGCTCAAAACTTAATATTTTTCTCTAGTGGGCCAGCACCCCTTTTATGGTCTCCCTCATGAAATTCCCATAGACTATATGGAAACACTTGAAGAATTGTGTCCAACATAAAGGTGCACGGAGTCTATGAAGACTACCCTTTCTGCAAGCTTTTCCCGCACTCTCTTGTTGGAGATGCGACTTTCTGGCTGAAACAGCTGCATCCAAGATCCTTAACTAGCTGGAGTCAAGTGTGCTTTTCTCAACAACTTTTTCGATGATTCATGAACCGAGTAACTGAGGAAAAAGATTTATAAATTTTCTTAAGGAACTACTGAAGCTTTTAAGACTTCTTGCGTAAGATTCAGAGCTCACCAGTGAGACTGCCCACCACATGGTTTTTCTGAGATTCAACTACTTAATATTTTCTTCAGAGGCCTCTATTGGACATACCAAGCAAATTTGGACGCTGCGAGTCAAGGGAATTTCCAAACCAGGAGCCTTGAAGAGGCGACAAGGCTCGTTGAAAATGTGGTGACTAAAATTAGTTCCAAGAAGACAGATCTTGAAAGGTGGAAGATGGCTGAGAATTCAAATGGAAATCAGATATATTAGGTGAAACCAACATTACATTCAGTTCATGCTCTTCTAGTTGGTGAGAAGCAAGTTTAGTTCGCCAGTGAGTTTGAGACCTTTTCATGTGTAGGAGCTGAAAAAAATCATGTAGGCCTCACTGATGAGACTGGTTTTCGTGAACAGTGTTGTTGATCATCAGGGGAGCATGAGCTTCACAAGAAGCTACGAGGCAGCCCAAACTCACGAGAGTAGGCTGGAATCTATGATGGAAGAAGTTCTTAAAGGCCAGCAGAAGATGAGTGCGAAATTTGTTGTAAGAACGGATTCCATTTATTCTGATTTGTATAAGAAGTTTGAAGATTTGAGTGATCATGTCAAAAAATTGGATGGCTAAGTCGTAGAGAACGTGGGACTAATCAGAAGCAAAGAGGGATTTCTCCCTGGAAGAACCGATGCTAACCTGAGACGTTCTGTAAGTGCTGTGACATTGAGGATATCACCATGCAAGAATTCATGGAGATTAATGCCGATGATGAGATGATGCGCGACTGTTGGGGTCAAAATCCGTCACAACAGAATCAATATCTGAAAAATTCCCTATAGCAAATCTTTTCTAAAAGAGAAAACAAAACGCGCAGGAAACAAAACTAGAACCTTGTATAAATTCAAAAAGGATTGGACGGCAAGTTATCGGAAAGGAGAAATCGAGCAACAGAACGACCAAAACAACTGTGTCCAACCAGCCTGACAGCAAGTTGAATGGACAAATCCAAACTCACCATCAGGCAAGTTGGAGAAGTTCACCCGACTCGCCTGGTGGCGAATTGGATGGTCTCCGTCCAACTAGCCATCATGCTATTTGAGATTGCCATCCAACTCGTCCAACTTGCCATCATGCGAGTTGGATCGACCACGTCCAGCTCGCCATCAGGCGAGTTGGATCAGCACCATCCGTCTCGGATTCGATCAGTGTCTCTTTTGAACCTCGATCACACTATCTCTTGTTTCATCTCGATTGGAGTTACCGTTGGAACTTTATGACCAAAACCATAAAGACTTATTTTTGCGTATGAATTCAAATTGTTTGTATAAAACGGAAAAAGTTGACCTAACACCAAAGTTTCCTTAACTACACGAGTAATTTGAACTATTTATAAAATTAACATCGTAACAAAGGTTTTCTCTCGGAGAAATCGTAAAAATGTTTAAGTTGAAAAACAGCCCGAAAAGGTCTAAAACGCGGCTAAAAATCCAGTTACGTTTTTAGATGGGATTGAGCCCAAGGATACTATGACGGTTTATCTATTGTTGGCAAGAGAAGATAAATGTCAAGTCACATAAATGTTAAGTTTCGAGGGATGATCATGAAGATTTAATAAAAATAGAATATTTCCGCAAAGTGATAAACATGACTCGGGGGCAGAAAAGGAAAGAGGAAACCGCCTTAAAGAGGAGTATATAAGGAACGCCAAGGTTAGAGACGAGGACACAAGATACCCATTAAATTTAGCGCTAAGAGCGATTTAGGGAATTTTCTGTTTTCTATTCTTCAGCTGCGACTCAACTAGGTTAACAAGTCTTAGGTGGTTAAAACTAGGGAACTCACCAACAGCTCTTGCGGCAGAGGATTTACCTGTTGTAAAGCTCATTCACAAATCTGGAATAAGATCTTCTATGCTCTATTTTGTTTTTATCAATTATTTACTTTGTCTGTTTTCATTGTTTGATTGCTTGACGTTTGGCTTAGCCGAAATCCAGGACCTCTGGGAAAGTTAGGGTTTAACTTTCTTTATTTTACAAAAATCGACAGTGTGAATTTTGGTTCCCACAGTTTGGCGCTAGAAGGAGGGGGTACGGATCAATCTAACTCTCAGCCACAAATGCTCGATCAGACATGTCTACTGATGATCAAACCAATCGACAATATCGCGACGATGGAAGCATTGGCGACGACGTTAACAATCCAGCAGCGAACATTGCCGCTGTTAACGCTGATGCCAACACCATGGCATTCGAGGAGGTCAAAAAGATGTTCTCCGCTTTTGTAAAGAAGTAAGAAGAACATAAAAAACTCATGGGATCCCTCGTTAAACAAGTCGAAACCCTAACAGTGAGGGCCCGAGTAGTTTGTCCTCGTGGAACCACTAGGGTTCGTGGGAGAATACTCAAATTTGCAACTCCACTGGACAGACCTGGAAAATCGCTGGAAAATCCATCAGGACATAAGCCCAGCGAGACAACCCTGCTCAGAAAAACTCTTAAAATCATCCTTCACTAGAGCATGGAACAGAGGAACACGAGGTCGAACGTGTCGACTTGGATCTCTGTGATCAGTCCGATAATTTGGAAGAAGAGCTGATGTGCATCCAAGAAGGACAAGAAGCCGCCGGGATCATGAAGACTCCATGTTTGACCCATGACCGAAGAAGAAGAAAACATCTTCTGGGCAGAACAAGAGAAACTAGCCGAAGAGCAGGCTCAAAATACTCGCAGCAAAAACCAACAAGGTCGGAAAACCGTTGGAGATATCCGTTGGTGTTATCGTAGGTTAGATATGTTCAAAACGATAACACCAACGGATATCTAATCGAGATATCATTTTCGCCCCATCTACTCCTAAAAACAGGGAATGCATCTCTCCTCGACGGATGCACTCTCTATACATACGAAAAAACTCTCTCGATACTCATGCAGATTCGAAGCAAACCCCTTGATTATCACCATATCGTTCCTCGGCCTAAAACGACATGTGAGAAATTTTTCGACCCCATTGGCTTCAGCAAAGACTCGAAATAATCAGCATCGAGAGTCATGTCACGCTCGTAGCTCAGAACCAAAATCTCGATTAGATGTTGCAAGCTGGTAAGAGTGATCTGTCTTATCGGCACGCCAAACGGATCCAGGATTTGAACGATTACCCTCGAGACGGGAAACTACAAACGGCAACGCAGCAAAAAAGCGTCGAAACACGTGAAGTAACCATCCGAAGGAGCAACTGAATGTTCTCCAGCCCTTGGAAGTCAAAACTCCACCGAGACCAGAACATGGCAGAAACGTCGGACTGTGTCAAGATATAAAGGAAAATTGTGGCTCAGACAACCGGGGGTTGTTTTGGTACGAACTTGGGGAGGATACCACGACTCATGTGTAGGAGCCTTTAAATTGCACGTAGCCAGCCAATACGCATCGGCTTCCGCAGGATCAACGGAGTGTGCCACGAAGTCGACCTTCGTGACAACTTCACCATCCTGGGCATGAAAACTATCCGGATTGAAGCAGGAAGGCAAAACATCGGCTGAAGCTCTCTGACTTGAAGACATGGTCAAGAATGATAAAAGAAAGAAAAGAAAATATTTTTTCTACCTTTAGAGAAGTTCTTGTGGAAAGAAAGCAAGTAAAGCTTTTCAAAACTTACTCCACATACTTATAAGCAAGAAAAGCTTACTATTCACCTTTGGAATTTCAGCCATTAATGTTGCCTAACTCACCTAACCTGTCTAACCGCTCGCAAGAACATCGCGATTCTAACGAGCTGGGTGGCTAACTATTGGGGTCAAAATCGGTCACGACGGAATCAATGTCCAAAATTTCCAAAAATAAATGCGGGAACCCACGACTAGAACCTTGTACAAATTCAAAAGAATTGGACGACAAGTTATCGGAAAGGATAATGGAGCAAGGGAACGACCAAAACAACCGTGTTCAACACGCCCAACGAAAATTTGAATGTACCAAGCCCAACTCGCCATCAAGTGAGTTGGAGAAGCTCATTTAGCTTGCATGATGGCAAGTTGGATGGTCTCCGTCCAACTTGCCATCAGGCGAGTTGGGTCGACCATGTCCAACTCGCCATCAGGCAAGTTAGATTGACCACGTCCAGCGCCATCAGGAGAGTTGGATCAGCACCAACCGTCTCGGTTTCGATCTTTGTCTCTTTTGAAACTCAATCACTCTATCTCTTGTTTTGTCTCGATTGAATTTACCGTTGGAACTTTGCGATGAAAACCGTAAAGACTTGTTCTCTCTTTTGAATTCAAATTGTTCTATAAAACGGCAACGGCCGACTTAACACCCAAGTTTCCTCAACTACATTAGTAATTTGAACTATTTATAAAACTAAAGTCGTACCAAAGGTTTTCTCTCAGAGAAATCGTAAAAAAATGTTTAAGTCGAAAAACATGCCTAAAAGATCTAAAACGCGGCTAAAAGCCCACTTACGATATTAGATAGGATTGAACCCAAGGATACTATGAAGGTTTTTTATTGTTCGCAGGAGAAGATAAATGTCAAGTCAAAAAGATAAATTTTAAGTTTGGAGGGATAATATGAAGATCGAAGAAAAATGGAATATTTATGCAAAGCGATAAACATGCTCGGGGCAGAAAAGGAAAGAGGAAACCACCTTAAAGAGGAGTATATAAGGAACGCCAAGGTTAGAGACGAGGACACAAGACACAAAGCAAATTCAGCGCTTAGAGCAATTTAGGAAATTTTCCGTTTTCTATTATTGAGCTGTGACTCAACTAGGTTAACAAGTCTTAGGTGGTTAGAACTAGGGAAATCACCAACATCTCTTGCGGCCGAGACTTTACCTGTTGTAACGCTCATTCACGAATTCGGAATAAGATCTTCTTTGCTCTCTTTCTTTTTATCGATTATTGACTTGATTTGTTTTTATTGTCTGTTTGTTTGAGGTTTGGCTTAGCAGAAATTCGGGACCTCTGGGAAACTTAGGGTTTCTTAACTTTCCTTATTTTACGGAAATCGAAAGTGCGAATTTCGATTCCCACAGCGACAAGCACCGATCGACACCACTGAATGTCGATATACACCTTTTCCAGAGTTGGAAGAGCCAGATTCTGAACAAAGGTCAGGGGACTCGCAGAAAAGTGATCAAGTTGAGGAGGATCAGGAAATCGATATTAGCACTGTTCGACACCGTGAAAGTGTCGATCGACACCCTACTCCACCGCACCCTTGAACATCCAACACCCTTAACTTGTTTGCCAGAAAGATATACGAACCGAAGATCCCTTTCCCCAAGAGCCAAAAGAAAGCCAAACATGAGCTGGATGATGCCACGTGCATAAAAGCCTTCGAAAAAATAATTGTTGAGTTGCCTCTTGTTGACGCCATGAGAATATCTCCCACAATTAAGAGGTACGTCAAGCGTATGGGGGCCAAAGGTTTCGAACAAACTGATTAAAGTGTGATGATGGTATCCAAACGGATTAATTCCTTGATTCAGGAGAGACCCTAAATAAACTCCCAGACCCTGGTAGTTTTGTTTTAGGCAGCGACATATAAACTCCAAGGTTTCAGAGATCCCTTTGTGATCTAGGGTCTAGTGAAAATCTGATGCCTTACTTCATTGCAGTAATTTTGGGATTCAAACAATTCCAACCTACCGTGATTACCGTAGTTCTTGCTGATAGATCCGTGCGAATGCTGGAGGGTGGCCTTGAAAATGTGCCAGTGGTAGTTAATGGATGCCTGAAGCCTACACATATTTTGGTACTGAAATACAGCCAAGAGCCCAAGGATCCCCTTATTTTTGCAAGATCGTTTCTTGCCACAGCTGACGCAATCCTAGATGTGAGAAAAACAAAAAATATGCCTGAATGTAGGTGATTTATCGATGAATTTTGGCTTGCAGAATCTAGTTGACAAGAAATGATCATTTTCCCTTACCTTTCATTGATCAGATGCTGGAAAGGCTAGCTCATACCCGTACTATTGCTTCCTAGAAGGGTACTCAGGTTCTTTCAGATTTCCATCCATCCAGATTATCATAAGAAGACCACTTTTACTAGTCTCTATGGTACTTTGTGTACCGTAGAATGCCGTTTGGGCTTTGTAATGCTCCTGCCACATTCCAAAGGTGTATGATGTCGAATTTCACTGAAATGATCAAAGATTTTATGGAGGTATTTATGGACGATTTTGGTTTATGGATCAGACTTCAGTTTGTGCCTGGGCAATAATTGTAAGTTACTCGCCAGATGTGAAGAAAATAATCTCGTCCTGAATTGGGAAAAAATCACTTTATGGTCACCGATGGGGTTGTCTTGGGATACAAGGTTTCGGAAGCTTGTATGGAAGTCGACAGAGCTAAAATCGAGGTCATAACAGGATTACCACCACCAAATATTCTCCAGGATGTGAGAAGCTGCTTAGGACACACTGGTTTCTACAGGAAATTCATAAAAGACTACAATAAGAATGCCAGGCCGCTTATAGATTTCATGTGCAAAGACGTCACCTTCGACTTTACACCTTATTGTCTTAAAGCCTTTGAGGAAATAAAGACAGCTCTGGTAACTATTCCCATCTTCCAAGCTCTGGACTAGTGATTTCACAGTTGAAGCAGTTCTGGGACAGAAGAAGGATAAGAAACTTCACGTTATCTACTATACTAGCAGAACACTTAACGACACGCAAAGAAACTATGCAACAACAGAAAAGGAGCTATGAGTTGACCTGAAAAATTTGATGCAGAAAAAGATGCAAAGCCCAGACTTTTTCAATGGATTTTACTTCTACAAGAGTTGTATTTTGAGATCAAGGACAAGCCAGGTGTATAGAATGGATTTTCCGATCATCTCTCAGGAATTAGAATTGAAGATCACATTCCTATTAACGATTTTCTCCCTACTGAAAGTGTCGAATATTTGAATTCAGAGATTATTGGCAGCATCGACGAAATTCCCAAAACAGTATCGATTGGTAAAAAATGCAGCATAGATGCCCCATCGACTGAAGCAACGCTCGTCAATGAAAAAAAGCGTCAGTTAGCCACCTAAACTCACAGAGCCAATTTCTCTCGGAGGTAGAAGTTTAAGTGTGGGGGTGTGCACGGTGGAAGCAGACAATAGACCATGGTACACAGATATAGTATCCTACCTAGCCGCCGATGTTGAACCAGAATTTTTTCAAAGTTATACAAAGAAAAAATTTCTAAGAGAAATTCATAGATATTATTGGGATGAGCCGTACCTCGATAGGAACTGCTCAGACAACATTTACAGACGTTGCATTGCAGACTCTGAAATTCCACATATTTGATTCCACTGCCATGGATCTAACTATGCTTGACATTTTGTTACTTTTAAAACAGCTGCAAAGGTTATTCAAGCAGGATTCTGGTGGTCTACAATGTTTCTAGATGCTCAGTTATTTGTATCACCGTGTGATCCTTGCCAGAGAAGAGTAAGAATCAGCAAACGCCACAAAATGCAGAAAAATTCATACTTGAAGTGGAAGTGTTTGATTGCTGGGGAATCGACTTTATAGGCCATGTCTCTTCTTCATTCGGAAATAAATACAACCTTGTTCTGTTTACTATCTATCTAGATGGGTAGAAGCAATATCAACTCCAAAAAATGATGCCGCTGTAGTCATAAAATTGTTTAAAAGCGTCATTTCCCCTAGATTTGGAGTTCCTCGAGTGGTAATAAATGATGGAGGCCCTCGTTTGAGAAGCTGCTTAAGAAACATGGAGTCAACCATCGAGTAGCAACGCCTTATAATCCTCAGACCAGCTGACAAATAGAAGTTTCCAACTGAGATCAAGGAAATGAAAAGACAGTAGGAAAAACAAGAAAAGATTGATCTATAAAGGAAATCCTAGAAAAGAGAGTAGAAGTTTCATCAACAAAGTTTTTGAGAAGCTTCTTAAGAATCATGGAGTCCACCATCGAGTTGCTACACCTTATCATCCTCAGACTTGCCGACAAGTAGAAGTTTCCAATAGTCAGATCAAGGAAATCCTGGAAAAGATAGTACGAAAAACAAGAAAAGATTGGTCTATAAATTTGGATGATGCACTTTGGGCTAACAAAACTTCATTTAAAACGCCACTCGGAACTACACCATTTCAACTACTATATGGGAAAGCATGTCACCTTCCGGTGGAGTTAGAGCACAAGGCGGCATGGGCCGTAAAAATGATGAATTTTGACGTCAAACCTGCTAGGGAAAGGAGATTGATTCAGCTGAATGATTTAAATGAAACAAAAAAGCATGCCTATGACAGCTCAAAGCTATAAAAGGAAAGAACAAAAGCGTATCACGATAAGAAGATCATATCTAGACATTTCAAACAAAATGACCAGGTGCTTCTGTACAATTCTCGTTTGACAATATTCCCTGGGAAATCGCCCTCACGCTGTTCAGGTCCCTTTACTGTTAAGGAAGTCAGAACCTATGGAACCATCGTGCTAATCAACTCTAAGGGAGAATAGTCCATTGTGAATGAACAAAGAGTAAAGCATTATTGGGAGAAGGCAGGGATACCGAACAAGCAAATTACGCCTCTAGGATTTACACCTACCAATTGATTTGGCATGACAATTGATGTGGTCCTGACCAGATCAACCATCAAGCCATTCACAAAGGGGTATCCACAAAGGACCATTCTTTCGAGCTGGTACAACCAGCACACAAGGCAATAAGGGCAATCAGAGTATACAAACTTGGCTTGGATTCGTTCTTAAGGTTCATGAGCTCAAATGAACCAATTATGAACACTTTACTCATCCAAGAAGTCAGGAAGAAGAGCTTAGAAGAGCTAGATCAAGCCTGGAACGAGCTAACTTGAAAGATGGACGATACTTCATGATTTTTGACCGATTCATCCACAAAGGCCCATCTGTTGGATCACTCAAATTTTCTTTCGTTTATACTGACCCAAGTACATCTATTATCAGTTCTAAGTCATGTTGTTGTGCCAGACCACTCAGGAAAACCAGAGAAAGCTTGCTGGACGACGTGGCCAATTTTGGGCTGATTTTGGGCCGATTTAGAGTTTCTAAGGCTTACAACTTTGGTGAAAAAAAAACAAGTTGTTCCTGGATATATTCTCGACCAAGAAAGTCCAGGGAATGCCAGCTGAGATCCAAGACGTGTGAAGGCCAAGAGTCAATCCAAGTTTTCAGTCAAAAGTCAAGTCTTTCATTTATGTTTTGTACATCTTGTTTTCTATTTTTTTTCTTTAGTCTTCCATATTTCTAATTTCGAATTGAAAAATCTGTAAAACTCTATAAAATAGGCCTAAGTAGCCATAAATAAGATCAGACTTTGTTGAATAAAAACCTTATGTTGTTGAGAGTGATTCTCCTTGTTCCTTGTGAACATTTTGATCTTAGGTTGATTCCGAGATCAAACCAGTTTATCAAGATATTCTTCATCATATCTTGTGGTGCCATTCGACCATCTGAAGATCAGAGACGTGTCCTAGGTTAGACTTTGGGTGTTGGATTTAATGTACTCAAGGTTCAAGCCACACAATCTCTCCAATCCAAACGCTCAAGCCACACAATCTCTCCAATCCAAAGCCCCATCGCCTATCTCCTTGAAGATCATCCTAAGTGAAGTATTGTGTGTTGGGTTTATCATAGCCATGGTGCTTGCTCCACGACCTTCTTTGAGACAAGGAATATCTATACATTCCTCAAGGGATTTCAGGGACTGCAGCCTTGCCTAAGGTTGCATCAACAATCGAGCTAAACGGCATAAAACAAGCAATAAGTGGGACGCAACCCACTAATTAGGTAATTTCTTATAAATGCAAAAATATAATTTGAGGATAACGATTGGATATACCAGAAACGATCGACAACCGTCCGGTGTCGCTTGATAGAGCATCACATGTATCGATCGCCACTTTACTCTGTCGATCAACACTCCTATTAGAAGGCAGGTTCGATCGTTTTTCCTTATTAAATTCTTACTTATTATTTATTTTCCCACCAGTCTTAAACTGTATAACACTAGGGAAATATTGTTTAAGTCTGGGGGAGGTATTACTAATATGAGTTTTTTTCTTAGTTTTATTTATGATTTTTTACTAGTTTTATATAGTCAAGAAAGGGATGATGATCTTTTTCAATTTTATTACTATCTTAACCACTCTCCAGCACCATCTTAGATTTACTGACTGTAGGCGTACTAGATGGAAACACCACAATGGATCACCTGCCACTAACATCCACACCTGCTGAGAATGTCTAAAGAAACCAAAGCTAACTTCCAACCTTGATCAATTTAACTTGCTTATTTGGGGCTTTGTATATGTTTGATCAGTTTCCTCCTACAAGTATGGAAGGTAAAATTTTATATTTCTGGTTCTCCTCTCACCTCGCTTTGGCATCTAGAAGAATGAAAAGATTGAGATGCAAAGGGGTAGGAAAATTTTCTACGGCTCCATTATTATAATTCAAAGGAATGATCACACATTGTTGGAAGTGAGTGGTAGGTACATTACCGATGATCCCACTATTCGCCTACACTTTCCCATGAGAAAGGGAAAAAAATCAAAAACAAGATGAACAAGAAGGACTGCAGCAGTGACACTGTTCATTGGAATTGAGATAAGAAGATAGAAAGATTCAGAAAAGAGAGAATAGAGAGGAAAATAATCAGTAGAGGGGTATGTCAAGCTTTATTAGTCGAGTTGTGTGATGTATGACATGGTTGCTAAGCTAGAGTGTAATACATTGAAACATCTCTGAGGTTGGTATGGATTCATTATCTCTTGTAACATTAAAGAAGTGAAGGAAGGTGGTAATTTAAAAATTGTGTGGCCATGCAAATGCAAACCTCTTCCACAGGTTCATTCAATATTTTGCTTGAGGGCAAGCAAATGATAAGTCTGGGGGAGTTAATATACCATGGATTTTACAATTTTTAGACCATGGTATATTTCCTATTTGGAATCTATTATATGTTTTTAGAGTCTATTTTAGAGTCTTTTCAGGTTCAGGTACGTTTTCGAAAACTTTAGTGATTCTCAAGCTTTTTGAGGTGCAGGACTGGGCAGACTCGTCACAAGTTTATCTATGTATGGAAAAAAATCCCAAAATGCGATTGAGCTCATATTTTCACACAGTATATATATATTTGAGTTATCTTTCCAATGCCACCGTATGAGGTCCATTTGAAAAGTGGTCCGTCTGACTCGCGAGAGGAAGCAGTTGGGGAATCAACTAGTGTCAACCGACACCAATTGTGGAGTGTCGAGCAACACTCCTCCAAATCAGGCCCAACGAGTTTAATGAAGATCCAAGAATCGCAGTTTTGGCCCACAAGTTTCCGTTATTTACAAAAGACCCTAAAACCTGTTTTAAACCCTATATTATGTATTAAGTCATTGTTGACGGCTACACTTCATACTACTATTCTAGAGACAAGAGCTTAGGATTGGAGAGGGAGATCTGAACACCTTCACAGAAGATCTTGTACTCTCTTATTTCTTAATTTATTTAGCTATGCAATTTATTCAGATTTCAATTATGTTTTCCATGATTATGTCTGAGTAATTCTACTTTTAGACGTAGGGTTCATCGAACATTGCTTTACGAATTGTTAATTTTAATACTGTTAGAAAAATCAGTAGGTTTTTTATCTAAGTTTATATTAATGCTATGTTTAGGATTGATCACCCTAATCTTAGATCCTAGGATAACTAACACAAACAAAAACATGGTCTATTACCTGAATTGAGACTTAGATAACCTGAACAACTAGGTATATGAGAGTAGACCTAGGTTGTTAGAGAAACCATCAAACTCGCGCCTGAGGCTTGTTTAAAGGTGGTATCGATTGACACTCCTAAGGTGTCGATCGACACCCTCCTAGGATTAAATCGCGAAAGTAGAAGTCCTTGGTTTAAACAATAGATGATCTTGAAGTGAGTGCTGACTGATTATAACTTGAGTTTGAGTTCAAACCTACTTTTAATGATTTTTTGATAGTTAAATAGATTGCATTTCTAAATAGTCTAAGTGTTCCTAAAAGTCTTGCCTTTTTCCCATCTTGAAATATTTATAAACAACTGCCAATTTGTATTACTTGCATTATAATATTATCATCTAGCTTTAATTCGAAAACTAATAAATATATTGAGTAATCATATTTCTCTGTGGATTCAATCCTTAAATACTACAACTAAACCTCTTATTTGAGAGAGTAGTTAAGGTTAATTTGAGATTATCGGTCGATTCTAAATTTTTGAATGTTTCGAGGTGGTCAATGGGAAATTCTTTAGGAAGATCATGAAAGGGGTGCTGACCCACAAGAGAGATATATGCAGGATTCAGCTCAAGGACATTCCTCTGGGTTGCAGAACGTCGTTTCAAAGACCTGTTGGCGTAGAAATCCTCAGGCATATTTCAGTCTCTAAGTGTCGTCTATCGTTCAATCCCAGTAGTCATAGCAACATCACTAGCATCAGGGATTGCAGCCTTATGTGCATAAATCAGTTGTCCTACACTGTTGCGAGTGCAACCTTCTTCGTCTCGTAATACCACATTCTTATTAATACTCAGTATGAGTACCTCAACAATATTTGTCATCTCGCAAATAGTGTCGATCGGATATGAGATGTTAGTGTCGACCGATATTTCGTTTTCTATGCTATTGATCACTTCTTGTTGGAGTGTTTCGATCGATACTTCCCTCGTAGACTTACAGATCATGCATGAATCAGTAGGTTCCTTCTTTGAAGAACCGTAAAACCCTTTTCTCATCGTTTCTTGGTAACGAGATGTGTGTATTGGAAACACAAGAAAAGAAAAGTAAGTGTAACTTATTAATAAAAGCCTTGACAAAATCCTACACCTAGTCTAATGTGACCGGAGTCCCCAGCAACGACGCCAAATTTGAGGTGCTCAAATTACCCTAAAGAAACTCTATAAAATAAGAGACCGACCGCACTACTTAGGGATAATATCCACAGAAACTCGACATTTCATACAATAGATTTATGGCTATCAGATTATGCTAGGTAAAGTAGTAAATAGCAAGGAAATAAACAAGAGTTGTAAACGATGGAATGAGGGTGCTAGACTTAGAATTTCATCCAGGTGTTCATAACTATAATCCATAGATTCTAAGTTTTGATCCTATAACTTTAATGCAATAGTAAAATACCCAGCTATCACTGCTAGTCTAATCAGATGACTAAGTCCTATGTTCAAGTTGTTGCATGCGAACAAGGAACGAGTATCGATCGATACTACAGAGTAAGTTTCAATCGATGCTTCCTTGGAAAAGCATTAACACTCTAATCGATATGTTCACAAGGTGTCTAGACCAGCACTCGCAGGTATCTAACAACCTAGCTCAACATATTTATTATCAGGTAAAGAACCTAGTTTCGTAGTTCTCTATAATCCTAAGATCAGGGTTCTAGTTAGCTACTCTAGAACACAAGCAGTTAGTTCAATTTTGTGAAGGAATCTATTAAATTACCCTAACAATTCTATATCTCATAAGTTCATCAAAACCCTAGATAACCTAAACCTAGCAAGGGATCTACCCACACCTGATCGACGAAACATAAATCATAAACTGAATAAATATAATATAAATCAATAAACCAACCAAAGAACTTCCATGAGGACTCTGAAAGAGTTCACCCTTTCTCTCCTAACCTAAGAGAAAACCTAAAACAAGAAAGCATAGCTTAAGCAATGGCTTAGAAAACACATAAATAGGGTTTTAAGTCGGGCAGGGTTATTCTGGTAATATGTGGATCTTCTGGGCTTGCGTCGGTCTTGAATTAAGTTAGGCTTTTCTGCTTGCATCAGGGTCGAGCGACACAAAGGCTGTGGTGTTGATCGACACTCCTTCACATCTTTGATAGCTTCCTCTCGCGAGTCAGACGGACAACTCTTCAGTAAAACAAACATAATTTTAGATCTAACCGTCATATGAACCTCAAACCTGTGGAATTAGAAAGCTAACTTAAAATCTCTAGAATCTCAAAGTTCTCCAAAACGTATCTGAACCTGAAAATACCCTAAAACAGACTCCGTACACATTTTATAAACTCAAAAATAGAAGAACGCCCACCCGTCTCTGTTTGATAACAATTTCCATATACAATGGCCTAAAAGTGGTAAAATCCATTGTATATCAGTCCCACACAATACGATCGGCCATTTGCAAGATCTGATCCGGGTTCTATTTTGCAAGAAATAGATTCATCTAGATTGATTGGGATGTTAACCTTAGAAAGAGCAGTACATCCACCTTCTAATAAGAGAGCGACGATTCCACTGGAGGCAGTGTTGATAACAATTTTACCTAATTCACGAATAGCAGCCGAAATTATACTCCAAATAAAATTTTGTTAGTTCCTTCCAAACCATAAAAAGAACACACCAACTTTATTGTGAATAATTTCATCAATATTTCTTCATAAAGAGCTCTTTTCTCATCTGTAATAATAGAAAGTAATCTATGTTGTTCATTTCTTTGTTCTTCTTGGTTGTATTTGAGCCCATCTTCGACCAGACGGTTACCATCATAAGTCTTGAAACCAGATGATTTAGGCATTTTATCCTAGTTCCCTAGTGACTGACCACTCTGATATATGGTGTTTTGACATCAATGTAAATATGTTTTCAAAGGTTTTTCAGTCTTCTATCGAGTCTTTCTAGTCCTTTTTATTCATTTCACGTGTCAAGTAGGTTGCAGAGTCGAAGTAGGGTGCATGAAGAAAGATGCCATAATTGGAGTATTTCCCGCGGAGCAGTTTGACGGTTGATCCCACTAGGAGCAGCCGAGTGATTGCTCTCGATATTTAAGGAAACCTTCAATATATTTTGAGATTTTCCCTAAATACTCTATTTTCTCCTCTAACCTAGCAGCGCCTCCATATAAAAGAAGCCTTCTATGTTTACTTTCTTCTTACGCTTGCTTTTGCAAGAAACCATAGATTTAAGATTTTTGATTTGCAACTTATAAGGGAGATGGCTCCATCTCTCTCACCTAGAAAAGATTATCATGAACCCTCTTTTTGCTTCTGTTATTCATATGCAGTATTATTCAGAATCTATGCTCTTGTTTCTGGTGTTATGGCTGAGTAGTCGGCTAGCTTGTCTAGGGTTCTAGGGCGCTAATTTCGTGAGCTAAATATAGATAAGCTAATCATTTGATTGTCTTCATTCATAATTGTTTCCATTGCTTGCATTAATCTTATCATTTAATGCATCAACTTAGGTTTACTCTATTCATTAATCGTATAATAGATAACTTGACATGATATAAATGAGCTACGCATCCCTAAGGGTGTTTTGTGAACCAAATCGGACTTGATCTCTATTTCTTGCCATCGCATCTTAATCCAAGCGACAACTTAGGAACCAAGATCGATCAGAGTGGTCTATCCTACCTTGAGTGATCCGATGTTCTAGACTCACACTTCATTGTGCTTGAATAACTGTTTGGCTCACAAGCATTGACACCCGATGAATTAACCCTAGCCTAGCATCTTTAATTAATTGAAAAACCTAAACCAATCGTGTTACTTATGTTTTATGCTTCAAACCAATATTAACCCCCTCTTTAATTTTAGCTTAATATTGAACCAATAGATAAAGTGTAAATTGGTCCTCTAGAATTGAATCTAAAGTATTACAACAACCACTGTTAACTTGACAGTAGACAAAGATCCAATTTTACTGTATCGCACTCTTTTCTAAAATAAGTTGGATTTCAGAAAGCGCGATGTTTTTAGTTGATCCTCGAATAGACTTAATGCTGCGAGGCATGGTTGAAATTGACCATTAGTATTTTATATGGTTTTGGAGGAGCTAGTATGATCTATTCTTCCACCTAGCGATGTGAATGAAAACATCATGTTATATGCTCCAATAAACTCACGAAAATGTTTATTCAAAGTATCCCCATTGCATATCAACTGAACAAACTAAGTAGGAGGATTCTGAAGAGCTGGGAGAATCTTTCCTCTTTTACAACACATAGTAAATGTCAGGTTAGATTTCTTTCTTGGTTTTCCTATTCTTTCCCGTATCACATATGAGCTTTATAAAATTTGCATGAATGTATAGGATCACCGACATCTTGATAATCTATAGTAATTATAATAAATCATCAATATAAGAGAATATCATTTGACATGACATAATATAAGAGAAGAAATCATTAATAATCTACTAATTTTTTTGATTACTATGTACTGAACATATATCTTCCCATCGAATGGTTTATTTTCACGGAAATTATGTGTTCCGATTGGTACTAACATATTAGGTAAATTGACATCATCATCATTGATATAATTAGCATCCACAGGATCAGATTCACTATCAACTTCGTATCTATTTTGGTATGTTGCATATAGTAGAATAGATAATATGTTTAATTTATTTAAAATTATCAGTTAGGAGTTTGATTATTATGTTATTTAGCATCATGAAGTTATAAGGTGATGCCATCAGTATTATTTTCTATTATAACATTCAGACCAGTGTTAATGTGGAAGTTTTCTTTGTCCATTTTAAAATGGTATTTGTGTTGTTTTTTTATGGAAGACTTCCTTATAACGAACCATTGTCGTATAAGCGGATTCGATATACTAACTTCTAGCTCAACTAACAGTTTCATAAAACATAAATCACTATAACAATAATAGAATAAAATTATAGTACAAATTATAAACATTGTATATATATAACCAATTACCCGAACACATTAAAATATCGAGACTTTGTCTCCCTGATTGTTCAATACCAACAGTTACATTTGAATCTGATAAATAACTTCATAATAATATATATAATCTACGAAAAATGTTTACTACCCAATTGTAGTTGAATGTCAATAAGTCGGCTAATATGACAAACATAAGTTCTTTTTTTTTGTATAGAATTCCCCTGATGTAGTTATAAAACAACATTAATAAAAAAATAAAAACCATAATGTTGTTAAAGTAATATGTTACTTTTTCTAAGAGGTGGGAAATGGTGGTTTGGCTTTGCCCAACAACATTTGAACATACTTGACTATGTAACTGAATATTAACTAAATCTACAAATCAAATTTTGAAAAATAATTAGAGAAATGTATAAATATCAAATTGTATTTTAGTCTAAACATTGCAATTAAATTTATGATTGAAAGGAAAAGATTCCTTCCAGCAACATTTGATCCACAATATGTGTTGTTAAAAAAAGGCTAATTGCAGCATAATATACCATGAATTCATAATTATTATAATCAAGGAAAGTACGTTTACTAACCAATTATACTGGAAAGGTCCATTAGTGGATCATATGAGCAACATTAGCTCCAACGATATTCTTACATGCTCTTCAACTTGATGTAGATATAAAATAACATTATTACTAAAGGCAATTAAAATGTTGGTAAAGTTATATATTACATTTTCTAAGAGGTGAAGAAATGGATGTTCAGGTTGCTTGAGTGGAATTTTTCATTTGTCCATCAACATTTGAATATACTTGATTTTGTAACTGATTATTTGTTACATCAAGAAAAGGATTCCTCCAAGCATCGCTTGATCCCAAATTATATGATCGTCTTCCACCTATATATGAATAGTACAATAGAAGCGAAAATTTAATCATAATGTAAGTTATATCTTAGTATTTTATGGAAAATCATATGTTTATTAAGTGGTGGATAATCACCTATAAAAACATAAGGATGCAATTTCAAAAAAAATTCGAGGCAGCAGGATTTTCTGAAATAATTACAAAACTAGGGCGTGTTAACATATTTTTAGTAAATATTTAGAATAAATATTCATAGCGCAACAATGAACTTAGTGTCTCCGATAAGAAGTGTTATCATATACATCATCATTATGTATGTATGGTTTTCTTCCACGTACAAATATAGTTCTTAAAAACTGTACATTTGTATCTTTATTTAGATAATTTTTCATTTGTATAAAAACTTAATTAGAAGTTGGAGTTGAATTCAATTGAATAGAACTTTCAGTTGTTCTACGATCCACTATATAATAACACAATTAACATTATTTTCTCCAATCAAAAGATAAGGGAATCTCCAAGGATTACCCTCTCAATGTCATAAATAGCATTTTCTTTATTCTCTATTACGTGTTTTAATGAATAGAGATACAAATCTTACCTTTGAACTTTGGTAAAATAGTTGGAGAATTTTCACCATCTTCCATGTTTGGAGGAGCGATTCTCTGAAAATTATAAAACATAATAGTGAATAAAGAAAGCTTTGATTGTGATACGGAGTATAGGTCGTTGGGTGTACTGGTAATATTTTTCTTTAGATTTTAGGGTAAAATTTAATACGTTATAATTGTAAACAATAACACGATATGGAAAATAAATATTTAACAGAAAAGGTTGATTGAAAAACATCTATGAAACATGAAAAGTTCAATCTTCACGAGTATAATAGTACAATATCATACTACATTATTAGGCATGATAAATGATGTTTTAAAAATTGTTATATCTTCAATTGCTTGTTTGCTATGTATCACACTATCTTTTGGAGTCAATTGGGTTCAATAATTGCATATCATATAAATTTGGTATTATTGTTTTAATTGATTTAATTCAGTTATTTGTTTTAACTACCATTTGTTACAAAGAAAAAAAACTTCAAACTTTATAAGATAGGAATCCTACTGCACCAGAAGCAGGCACACAAGCAGAAGATCAGCAACAGGTCAGCTACGTCAACAGACAAGGATGGCAGTTTATGACCTATCACCCGAACGCTAACGTGCAGAACAACCCACAGCTTTTCTCTTACAAGGGGAATGTGGATAATCCTGCTAACAAGGGCCAGAACACAGGTTATCAGAAGGGATACTCCTAGAACTACTAAGGAAAAACCTATTTTCTCAGCCATGCGCAGAACCAGTACCAGAATCAGAAGTCGCAGAATAACAAACAGGTTGCTCAAGTCGCTGCAGCTGCTCCGCAGGATGAGCTGAAGAGCCTAGCTATGATGATGCAGCAGTTGCTGCAAGGTCAACAGCTTTAGGGCAAGACATTGAATCAGGTGACCACGAATATCAACGCCAAAATGAACAATATGTTCAATGACCTAAGCACCAAGTATGACAACATCGCAAGCCACATGAGGCAGATGGACATTCAAATTCCTCAGACAGCTAAGACCGTGAAGAGGCAGCAGGGGACACTGCCTGGGAAAACAAACAAAAAAACCCTAGGAATGTAATGCAATTGAGCTGAAAAGTGGGAGACAACTGACAGATCTTACTCCCATAAGGTTTACGACGACAGAAAATGGGAACCAAAAAGAATTGGAGCAACCACCTGAGAATGCTGCAGTCGCTGAAAATGACACGGAACAGACATATGGGGCTGAACTGACTGTTCCTGTATCAACCACAGAACATGTTCCTCTCTGAGAGTAGACGCCCAAAGTACCCTATCATGTTCCAGCAAAGAAATCTGGAAAGAATCGCGAGGAGATGAAGTGTTTAAGGATGTTAGAGGACTTGACCATCAAGTTGCCCCTAATTGATGTGATCCAAATGATGCCATCTATGCGAAGCCTGATGAAGGGTATAGTCTCAGGAAATATATCAGGAGATAGTGAGGTTATGATGGTTTCTAAGGAATGTAGTGTAGTTCTCCCGAACAAGACAATTAAGAAGTTGGGTGATCCTAGCAAGTTTGTTCTCTCGGTGCAAATTGGTAGCACTCTATTCTCATGTTCTCTTTGCGATATGGGCTCAGGTGTTAATCTCATGCCATATTTTGTGGCAAGGCGACTGGGTTGCACAAACTTCAAGCCTACTAGGATCTTTTTGGTGTTTGCGGACAGATCAGTCAAGCTGTCGGTGGGTGTTTTGGAAGATCTCAATGTTCAGATCGGAAATACTATGGTTCCAGTTTTTTGGTTCTGGAGCTTGACGAGGAACCCAAGGACCCACTCATTTTGGGTAGAACTTTCCTATGCACAGCTGGTGCGATTATTGACGTCTGACATTGGAGGATTGATCACCACTTGGGAGATATTGTGAAGAAGTTTGAGATGGATAAGTTGCTGAAGAAGCCAATGCTGGATGGGAAGACCTTCACAGTGGATGGAGAGGATGAAGCTCTAGAACCTCAAGATGGAATGCTTGAAGAGATACTCGCTGATGATCCGCTTGAACTCGCCCTAATCAGGGATCAGGCCGAGCAAAACGTCATAAGCATTGATGCTGATGCTTACGCAAAGATGCTTGACTCAGCGAGAAGCATGGAAAGAATGGTGACTTATCTAAGTATGCGGGAGAAAGGAGACACTGAGCATAACAAACCAGTAGGAGCAACTGCTCCGGTTAACCCGCTCGATGAACCGTGGAGCAAAGTGAAGGCTCCAAAAATTGAGCTCAAATCCCTTCCCACAGGGCTCATGTACGCGTTTCTTGGGCAAAACTCCACATACCCTGTCATTGTGAAGTCTAAGGTCAATAATGTACAAACTGCATTGCTCTTGTGCGAATTGAGGAAATATCGTAAGACATTAGGGTAATCTCTAGCTGACAATCCTGGCATTTCAACTGATTTGTGCATACATAGAATGCACCTAGAAGATGAATTGATGAGTTCTGTAGAACATCAAAGGAGATTAAACTCGAATCTAAAAGATGTTGTAAAAAAAAAGATAATGAAACTTCTAGGGGCAGGTGTAATTTATGCCATATCTGGTAGCAGATGGGTTAGTCATGTTCATGTAGTCCCTAAGAAAGGTGGAATCACGGTCATAACAAATGAAAAGAATGAACTGAAACCTACTACAACAGTGACTGGTCATCGCATGTGCATTGTTTTAGTAAATTAAGTGCTGCAACTCGCAAAGATCACTTTCCATTGCCATTTATTGAACAGATGCTTGAGAGATTGGATAACCACCCTTACTACTGCTTTTTTTATGGCTATTCAGGTTTCTTTCATATTCCCATCCATCCAGACGCTCAGGAGAAGACGACATTCACATGCCCATATGGCACATTCTCTTATAAGAGAATGCTGTTCGGCTTGTGCAAGGATTCTGCGACTTTTCAACGTTGCGTGATGTCTATTTTTACTCACCTGATTGAGGAGATAATGGAAGTTTTCATGGATGATTTTAGTATCTATGCAAGCTCTCTTTTCTGTCTGCTTTGTTAAATTTGTGCAAGGTGCTCCAGTGGTGTGAAGACAAACACCTTGTGCTGAACTGAGAAGTGCCATTTCATGATGCAAGATGGGATTGTTCTTGGGAACAAGATTACAGAGAAGGGAATCGAGGTGGAAAAGGCAAAGGTGATGTGATAATGAGTCTGCATCCACCTACTACAGTTGAGGGGGGTAGAAGATTCCTGGGACACGCTGGGTTCTATAGGAGATTCATCAAGGATTTCTTAACAATCGCAAGACCACTCACTAGGCTGCTGTGCAAGGAGACCAAGTTTGTGTTTGGTAGTGATTGTTTGGGTGCTTTCCACACGATAAAATGAGCCTTGATCTATGCACCAATTGTGCAACATCCAAACATGGAATTTCCTTTTGAGATAATGACTGATGCGAGTGATTTTGCAGTTGAAGCAGTGCTGGGTCAGCGAAAGGACAAGAAGCTGCACGTGATATATTATGCAAGCAAGACGATGGATGAAGCCCAATGTCTCTATGACACTACTGAGAAGGGGCTTTTGGCAATTGTCTTTGCCTTTGAAAAATTTAGGTCCTACCTGGTAGGTTCTAAAGTGATAGTGCACACAGACCATGCGACTTTGAGGTACTTGCTGACCAAGAAGGATGCTAAAACAAGATTTCTCAGATGGATCCTCTTACTCCAAAAATTTTATCTTGAGATTAAGGATAAAAAAGGATTGAGAATGGAGTCGCAGATCACCTTTCTAGAATGAAAACTGAAGAAGAGACTGCTCTAGACGAGAGCCACCCAGTGGAGCACGTCAATGCGATTGATCTGTGCTACTCGGAGCAACCTTTGCGAGTAAGCTTCTCCAGTGATTCAGAACATCTTGTAGCTGCGATCACGAAAAGATACCCAGGTCTTCCATGGTTTGCTGAAATTGCCAACTTTCTGGCCGCTGAAAAGGAACAAATAGAGTTTACTGGTAATGAGAAGTGAAAATTCTTGAGGTATGTGAGGCGCTACTTTTGGGATGAGCCATATCTGTATCAGTAGCGCAAAGATGGAGTATTCAGGAGATGCATTTTAGAGGCTGAGATTCCAGGGATTCTACACCACTACCACGGCTCTTCTTACGCAGGACACTTCGCAATCTTCAAAACGGTCTCCAATATTCTTCATGATGGTTTTTGGTGGCCAACAATGTTCCAAGATGCCCACTTTCATCTCCAAATGCAACTCTTGCCAACGTAAAGGAAACATTAGCAAGAGAAATGAGATGCCTCAGAACTTCATACTGGAGGTTGAAGTGTTTGATTGTTGAGGGATAGATTTCATGGGACCGTTTCCCCCTTCATTCAAGAACGAGGACATCCTTGTTGCGGTGGACTATGTGTCCAAATGGGAGGAGGCGATCACCAGCCCTACTAATGATGGTCGAGTGGTGACCAAGATGTTCAGAACAATCATTTTTTCTAGGTTCGGAGTACCTAGAGTGGTCATCAGCGACGGAGGCAGTCACTTCATCAACAAGGGCTTTCAAGGACTGTTGAAGAACAATGGGGTTAGGCACAAGGTCGCTGCCCTGTATCACCCTCAGACGAGTGGCTAGGTGGAGGTTTCTAACAAAGAAATCAAGAATATCCTTCAGACGACAGTCAACACTACACGCAAGGACCGGTTGCTCAAGCTTGACGATGCTCTCTGGGCGTACCAAATAGCCTATAAGACACCACTTGGGACCACTTGGCTGTTAAATTGCTCGACTTCGATATCAAAACTGCCAAGGAAAGACGTTCCATTCAACTCCACGAGCTGGAAGAGATTAGCCATCTGGCCTATGAAATCTCCAGTATATACAAGGAGAAGACCAAGGCATATCATGACAAGCTGATCATCAAAAGGAGCTTTGAAACAAATGATCAAGTCTTGCTCTTTAACTCCAAGTTGAAGCTGTTCTCTGGAAATTTATGATCACTGTGGTCCGAACCTTTCACCATTAAGGAGGTTCGGCCATATGGTGCTGTTGTGTTGCTGGACACAAAAAGAGGAGAGTTTTTTTTTGTGAATGGTCAGCGTCTAAAGCCATATATTGCTGACACAACCATCGCAGAAGGTGAAGAACTTCCAATAAGCGATCCTCCTTATCCTAATCGGCTAACCAAAGTCAAGCTAGCGACTTTAACCAAGAACTTGGTGGGAGGCAACCCACTGGTGTGTGTATATATTCTTTCCTTATTTTTTCATCTTTTCTGTTTGGATTTAATTTCAGGAAAAAGAAAACCGAGATTCTTCAGGGGAGCGACCCTGCGCGTGCTCCCATTGCGGAGCAGCTGCTCCGCGCAGGTAAGTATCTCGGACCCAAAAAATGAGAGAGAGAGGAGACGGTTCTAAGGTTTCCCTATTTAACCCACCTTCTCCACTTTCTCCCACACAAACTCTCCCTCTCCTCCCTTGTGCGATTTCTCCCAAGTTTTAGAACCAAAACCCTAACTTTCTTATTTCTTAACGGATTCAAGTTATTTTTTGTTCTAATCCGATCGGATTTTCAAGTTGTTTCTCTTTTTATAGTTGTCTTCCCCGATCTCGCAAGGTAAGCGACTCAATCGCTCTTTCTTTTCGCTAGAAAATCGCGAATGGGGTTCAACTATTCATATTTTTTTTTCGCTTTCATAGATCGATTATAGATTGTCTAGGACATCAAAATCGACCTCTCCTTTTGCTGTTAGGATTGAAAGAATTTGAATTGAAAGAGAATATGAACCGCTTGTTTCATTTAGGGTTGAGTTTGTCGATTGAATAATAGCTTGATTCTCGCCTTTTTTCTTTGTGTGGTTTTATTCGAGAATGGTTAAATGGTTCCATCTTTTTTCTCGAGTAACACATGGGCAGAACAAATATGATTGTTTGATTATCTATTTTGCAGATGTCTTCACGTACCAAGCAAAAGGCCATGAATTCCGCACCCCTAGCTACACGTGCAACCTCTCAAATGCCCCCTAGCAGCTCAGTCCCGCTGACTTACCCGTGGTCCCGCGAGCGAGAAGGTGAACCGATCAACATTGACGATCCAAACCAACTCGACTTAAACTGCGAAGGCTTGGACAAGGAGAAGGCTAAAGCCTACAACGCCTTTCTTAACGTGAACTTCCTGCCCACTCATTTCGTTCACCAGGACCTCTCTCTCAACTTGGAAACGTTGAGGATGTACACTCCACGCTCTATGCTCAGGGCATCGCTGACCTCTACTACAAGCCACACATCTTGTTCCCTGACCTGGTTCGCCAAGCGCTCGCCACAGCTGAGATCTCCTATGAGGACCCATCTGAGCCAACTTTTGAAAACCGCTCTTTCTCCTTCATTGCAAGCGAGAAGTACTGCTATCTCTCTCTCTCTATCTCTCTATTCTCTCTCTCTCTCTCTCTCTCTCTCTCTCTCTCTCTCGAAGCTCACTAACATCTACGACCTAGTAGAAGAAACAAGGGAAGTATCCGTCCCAAAGAATTTCAACACTACTTAGGCGTTTAGGATCTGATTGCAGCAAGGGAGTTGAAGCTACAAACCGCATACCAGTCGCAGATCCAAAACCCGATCTCATGATCGTTGGCAAGGTGCTTGTAAACCTCCTGTTTGCTAAGGACCAAACGTCTAAAGTCACTAATGAGGAATTGCAGATGTTGTACGTAGGGGTTGAGGATGAGATAAGGCGCGCAAAGGCTGGGATTCCTATTTCTGAGGTAACCACCAACCCAGGCTTCGTCCTCATAATGATGTTCTATGACAAGTTGTACTGGTTGGTTAGGGGACCAATTAAGAAGGAGCGATGTGGTTGTTTACTCACTCCTCTGTTCAGACACTTCGAGATAGGCCTCAGCCCCTACATGTCAAACCCTGACCTAAAGTACATCGACATCCAGTACCTGATCGCTTGCCACATCTTACGAGACGAGAGCACATATGCCTTCCAGGACAAGGAAGGTACCCAGGTTCTTGCAAACTGCCGCAGCCAAACATTCACGCGCTTGGACGTCTTTGATAACATCAGATTCCTCCCAGATCTAGAGTTTCTTTGTGCTGATCCTTGAGCTTCACCACCTGACACCTTCATGGACGATGGCGAGGATGTCACACCCGACGGGGATGCTTCTTATGATCTGGGGCCGATAGCAGATGATGCGGATGACATGACACACCACCGCTGGTTGATAGAGTCTCAGCACAAGAGCAACAACCTCATGAAGAGGATACTCCGCGCAGTGACTGGTGGCCGTTTCCAAGCTACCTCTCCAAGAGAAGCACTGGAAGATCAGATACCCAGAGGTTGCCATCGTCCAGGGAAGGAGCACGTTGGAACAGAGGCATCGAGTGCGGCAGAACACAGAGCCCGGAACAGGCGCTACATTGGTCACTCAGGGAGTGAGGAGTCGTAATGAGTGACCCACCATCTTTCCCATTGTCTTATCCATCTGAATTATTTGTGCTTTGAAGTTTTTGTTGTCTTATTTTGGCCTTCCTCAATTTATTTTCACAACCAGGGATGGTGTGAAGCAAGTCTAGGGAGGCACTTGTGTGCTACTAATCTTGTTTGTTCTTTTGGGTTGTGTTTGACTCAGTCCTCGAGTCTTTTTGATTTTTTATTGAGTCAGTTTAGGATCGAGTCAGTCAAAACTCTTGTGGGAATTAGGACCCTATTTTGTGATGATTTCGTATCCACCTCGTGCTTTAATTATCTTCTTCAGTGACCTTAGCAGTGACGAAAAACACCCATGTGGACCTGGAATACCTTGTCATATCTCAGTTGATTCTCTAGAAGTTCTCCCCCGATCAGGTTACACTGGGTAGACTTAACTCCACCTAGCTTGAACCTAATATTAACTGAAATTCTTCTTGTTATGGGAACTAGATCAGGGAAACGATACATACAGTCAGGACTTCTTATTCTTTCTATCCATCTTGCTGATCCTGAGTGGCTAGCTCATTTTAACCTAGTTCCCACGCTGCACATTAACCTTTATTCCACCTTCATGCATTTTTTTCAGTTTCAGATGTGCAAAAAATTTTGGAGAGGAAAGAATCGACGCAGCCTCTTCCTCGTTAATGCCATTGAAATTTGGAGGAGCAAGCAGATTTGGGGAGCAGCCGCTTTGTAATCAGACACTTGTGCAAGAGCAGAGTGGGGAACAAGAATGGTGCGAATCAGAACCACCAGTGGCTTCCTTATACATATTACCTCCTTCGTCACTTCACCTTATCATGTATTATTCAGTAAAAAAATTGTATTATTCAGCATAAGTTGATTGAGATGGAGAACAATTCAAAGAAACAAAAGCCACTGGGAAGGTGACAGCGTGCAGGTTAAGGTATAAAATTAAGTAGGCAATCTATCAAATTGACCCTATAAACTACTCTTGCCAAGAGAGGTCAAATTGTAGTACTTAGGGATCGAATCCATAGAGAGCGAGGGCACACAATACATTTTTCAGTCCTAAAAGTTAAGCTAGGTAGCTATAAATAGGGGGTTTTGTAGTGAGGGTTTATTCCAAAAATCAAATCTGCTAAATAGTTAAACAAACTCAAATAAGAAAATGTAGATCTAGGGTTTCCTGGTAAGTGCATTATAATAAATAAGATGCAAGGACCTTAATCAAAATCCGACCCCCTCCCCTATGCGAACAGAGGAGTCGACCGTCGATCTACGGTGAAGGCCTAGTGTCGATTGACGGTTATCGGACAGGAAGTGCGTCCGCTTGGTTAATTACACCATCTCTCATATCAATCTAACAACCTAACTCAGTGGAATTAATTCAGGCAAAGAACCTACCCTCGTAGTTGTCTATGTACTAGGATCAGAGTTCTAGTTAGCTATTGTTGGGGTAAAAATCGGTTCCAACGAAATCAATAACTGAAACTTCCCAAATTCTGATAAGGATTCATACGATAAGTCCTCGAGAAAGGTTATTCTAGGCTTCGGACAAACAGATCCCGAGCATCAACACTACGAAAAGACTATAAGGCTCGATCGTCCAACATACCCGTTTGGCGAGTTGAGCCAAACGAGCCATCCAACTCAGCGAACGGGCGAGTTCGACCAAGCAAGCCGTCCAACTCTCCCGTTCGGCGAGTTGGATCGAACAAGCCGTCCAACTCTCCCGTTCGGCGAGTTGGACCGAACAAGCCGTCCAACTCGCTCGTTCGGCGAGGTGGACTAGTCCGACTAGCCGAACGGGCGAGTTGGACAGAACAATCAATCCAACTCGCCCGCTCGGTGAGTTCGATTAACCACTCCATCTTCATCTCGTCCTCGTAGCTTCCTCCTTCGAGATCGTTGTTTCATCTCTTTCGGAGTTACCGTTGGAACTTTACGATTAAAAACTGAAAGAACTTGTTTTCTCGTATGAGGTTCGAATTAATCGTATAAAACAGCAACGGTTAACTAAATACCTAAATTTGCCTCCACTATACGAGAAATTTGAACTTTCTTCGGAATCGACATCATTTTGGGAGCACCCTTTCGATAAATCGTAAAAATACTTAAGTCAAAAAACAATCCGAAAGGGTCTAAAATGCAGCTAAAGCCCCACTCATGATTTTATACAAAATCAAGCCCAATCGATATGAAGGTATATTTTTTACTTTTCATGAGAAGATAAATTTTAAGTTCGAAAGATAAATGTGAAGTTTCCAAAGATAAACCCGAAGATCGAAGGAATTGGAATATTCCCAGAAAGCAATAAACTCGATCGAGGGAAAAAAGGAAAAGGGAACCAACCCAGAAGGTATATATAAGGGGAGCTAAAGCAAAAGGCGCAGGGATCCGAAGATTTAGACCTAGAGAAATTCTATCTTATATAAACTTAGAACTTTTGTGGCTAGAACAGCATAGTTATACTAAGACATTTCTCTCTCTTTGTTCGACGATTTTGATTTCTTTAGACTTTACAACTCATTGCAATTAGAAACCCTAAGCTTTATTCTCGACAGGCTCGGTTTCTATGACTGGCACTCGATTACCAGACAAACTTGCTCCGACAGTTCGATCTCGTGGTCCACTCTTTTAATCGAACTACGTTTGGCTTGATTCTCGAAAGGGGTACGTAGGCAGCCTTTCATAAGGTTCAGTCTTAAATCAATCAAAATATTTTCTCATAACTTTTTCATCTTTTGTTATCGAGCTGCGAATCAACTAGGTTTAAGGTTTTCAGTGCTAGAACTAGGTAACTCGCTAACAGCTTTTGCGGCCGAAAGTTTGATAATCCTTTGTAATGATCGCAATGCTCTCATGGCCACAAAACGCTTGATTGAAACAATGTCTGGAAATACGAAAGACAATACCGCAGCTCGCAACAACACTGGTAAAACAACTCCAGCAGTGACTGCTGCCATCGCCAACGCTTATGCAAACGCCGCAGTGCTTGAGAAAATCAAAAACCTAGTCACTGCTTTTTGTCACAGGCGGAGCACCGAAACAAGCTCGAGATTTCTCTCACTAATCAGAAAGGTCAACGATAAAATCTATCAAACCCCATAAAGTGTGTCTCATTACTGAGTTGGAAAAATTTCAGCGCAGAAGGGTTCTTCCGAACAATTTTCAAAGAAACGAAGTTAATCTCTATTGAATCACTCAAACCTAAAATGGTTGACGAATACTAAACTAAGCAAAACAAGAGATTGTATCCCTCACTGCTAAAACGTTTCTGAAACATAAGATTTTGTAAAATGTCAAGCTTTGATTCTACGCGACATATTCAGTGAAATCTCGATGAGTGTCACTTAAAATTACTTCGGAAAAACTACTCAAATTTCCCTCGGATCAATCCTGAGGAAATGAGAAAATCTCTGATTAAGTTGACTCCCGATAATTAAACTCATCACAACTAAAGTTTTAGAGGCTAAAACGTGAGTTTTCCGAATAAACGGCTCTCGTATAGCCAAACATGAAAACACGCTTACATAACGACTTTCGGAGAATTAAAATCAACATTTTTTTACGAAACAGCTTTCGTAAGACTAACTAATGACATTTTGCGGAATAACTTTCATAAAATTAAAGGTCAGCAACATTTTCTGAAACAGCTTTCGTAAAATCAAACTTGACAATATTTTATGGAACATCGTTCGCAAAGTGAAACGAGTTAGTATTTTATGATACAAATTTCGTAGAAAAAAATTGAAAATATTTATGAAACGACCACACCAACATACCATCAAAACTGGAGTCAGACCCAGTCCAACTCGCCGAACGGGCGATTCAGACCGAACGAGCGGTCAGACTTGCCTGTTCAGCGAGTTGGACCAATCGAGCCGTCCAACTCGCCGAACGGGCGAGTGGGACCAAAGGAGCTGTCCAACTCACCGATTTGGCGAGTTAGACCAAACGAGCCGTCCAACTTACCCGTTCAGCGAATTGGACAGAACGAGCCGTCCAACTTGCCCATTCGGCGAGTTGGACCAAACGAGCCGTCCCACTCGCCCATTCGGCAAGTTGGACCGAACAAGCTGTCCAACTTTCCAAACAGGTGAGTTGGACCAAACGAGCAGTCCTTTGGATCACCTTTGCATTCTTTGAATCCCGAACGAAACACTTTTTTTCATATCAATTAGAGTTTCCGTTGAGATACTACGATTAAAACAAGTTGGACGCACCCCATTCAACTCCCCCCGATGGCGAGTTGGATTTATTCCCTCCAACTCGCCTCATGGTGAGTTAGGAAAGCCCTAATGAGCTTCTCCTTTGTGTTCTCTTTCGAATCTCAATCGAAACGCTTTTTGTTTCATCTTAATCAGAGTTGCCTTTGGGATTGTACAATTGTGACACCACCAATTCTGTGGAATCTTTTAATGGTTTTATTAAGGACGCCAAAAAGTACATCTTACTACCAATAATTTATGTCATCATTGGAAAAATGGCTTAACAAACATAGGAATGAGGCAGCTGAGATACCACCCGCAATAAAGCTTGTGCCTATTGTGGAAACCGAAATGTCTAAAAGATGTGTTGATGCATGGTTTCTTTTGGTTGACGAGTTAAAAAGATTTTATCTTAGTGTCTCACGAAGGGACGGAAAGGGTTATATTTCTGATATGGCTATGATGACTTGTATCTGTGAAAAATTTGATAAAGACAAAAACCCATGTGTGCATGCAGTAGTTGCTGCTACATTCATGACTGATAAATCGGAAAATGAACTCCATCTATCTAAGTATTGTTCTAAGTACTATTTGGTGGAGCAATGGGCTTTGGCTTATCACATGAAAATAATTATTGTTCCTCATATGTCTGATTGGGTTATACCAAAAGAAGTTAAAGCAATGAAAGTACTTCCTCCAGATTTTGAAGTGAATAAAGGAAACCGCAACAAACAAGGTTTCCATCGGTAGGAGAATCTTGTGGAAGAGGGAAAAGAGGCAGAGGGAGTGACAAAGGGAGTGCCAACAGCACATGCAGAACAAGAGGAGGAGGTATGGCAGCGTATTTTGAATGTGGAATTGGTGTAGGTTTAGGTGTTTGAGCGTTGAAATTTGTATTATCTTGTGTTATTCGGACTACTAGGATTACTAGTTTTATTATGTGTTATTCGGACTACTAGGATTACTGGTTTTATTATGTGTTATTCGGACTACTATGATTACCGGTTTTATTATGTGTTATCCGGATTACTAGGATTATTGGTTTTATTATGTTATATTTAGACTACTAGTATTATTAGTTTTATTATGTGTTCTTTGGAATACTAGGATTACTGGTTTTATTATGTGTTCTTTGGAATACTAGGATTACTGGTTTTATTATGTGTAATATGGACTACATATATATTAGTATGAGTATTTATGTTTAGTATATAGAACCCATATATTTTAATGATTATTATCAATTCGTAGACTATGTATTTAAAAAATATGTACATTAAAACTATGTTTGATGATTATTTTCAATAGTTTAAGCAAAAACTATTCAATTTTTCAAAAAACTCCTTTAATTTTCATTGTTAGTGTGTGAATGGTTAGACTATAGTAAGAAAAACCTAACAAAATACATATTCCCGACAAATTATGTTGCAAATGTCATCTTTAACGATAATCATTGTGTAAAATCATAGGTTTACTAAAATATAATTTATTTTATCATGGTTTAACTAGATAAACTCAAAAAAAATTGTCAAAAAAATTAGTATGTGTACGGTAGTATTACTACATCCTTGAAGACTACCAAGAATTAGTAAGTGTAATTAGAACATTAAATTTATGTAACTAACGGTTGCATGTTTTACATGAGTATTTTATAAATTATTATTTTAACATGATTCACGTTTAACATTGTTATGCATTTTGCATGAGCATATTTTTTTTATTTTTTACAAGTGTTGTTTTATACTTAGTAAACCTACTAAAACCAGTTTTCTATCTAACTCATTTTTGGACATAGGTTACCTTGTAAATCGAGATATCCACACCTGTTTTGCAAAACATATCAACTTAACATCCAGAAGCAAAAACGTAACATTCAAACGCATACAAAGTACCTAACAAATTCAAGAAACATGTTAAATACTAAAATAACACATAATAGTAGCATTTTAGGCCTTATTTTAAAGCTTCTTCTTTGGCTCTTTGAGCTCATCATATTTCTCTCGGTGAAAAGAGACTGCAACCACTATGATGGTTCACATTTCCTCTTCCCCCTTGGCGTACATGCCTGGGGTGCACCATCAGCATCACTCTTCCTTGGTCTACCCATCTTTTTAGGTGCACCATCAGTCAGTGTGACTTCTTAGATGTCTTCCTCTTCCTCGGTTTTTCATACATCATTATCTTCTGCTTGCACTTATGCTTGATCCTAGGCCTCGATGCTTCCTTGGTCCCATCCGCCCTCTCCTCACTGTCCTTGTAAACGACCATGAACCTCCTTTGCTTTTATTCCTCAGTATATCTTTCAGCCTCTTCCTCAACAACTTCCCCAGCCTCTTCCTAAACAACTTCCCCAACCTCTTCCTCTTTTTTCTCATTGTTTTTTTCCTCTGTTTCCACATCTTTTTCTTTTTCCACAACTTTCTTAATACTTTTTCCCTCTATTTCCACAGCTTTATATTCGTCCACAACTTTCTCACTGTTTTTTCCTCTCCTTCTAAAGGAATCTCCTCACCTTTTCCAGGTCCTTCCTCCACAGTTTTCGCAGCTTTCTCTGCTTCCACCGCTGGTGACGTTATCCACCTCTGTGGATTATCAGTCTTTCTCTTTCTGGCTGCCAGCATATCACTAGGTAGTGTAAGTACTAGTTTCCTCGCGGTCATTGCCTTAGTCATACCACGTGGTGGTGTAGGATTTCCATCAGTTCTATCTGTCGTCGTCCCACCAGGTGGTGGTGTAGGAGTTCCATCGATTTTATTCGTCTAATCCTCAGGTTCTTTCTCAGCCTCTTTCTCTAGTTTCTCAGCGTCCTCAAATTCTTCTCCAACCTCTTTCCCTTCATTGAGCTCTACCTCAAACCGAGCTTCATTGATCTCTGCCTCAACCCGGGCCTCTTTGATCTCTGCCTCTTTCCCTTCAGCCTCAGATTCCTTCACGTTTTCTTAAACTTTCTCATCAACCTCTTTCTTCTTCTCCACATCTTCATCATTGTCAGATTCATAAAGAATTTTCATCCACGCTTCATCTGCCTCTACTCTCATCCTCTCAGCCTCTTGCTTAATATTGTCACTTCTTTCATTGTCTTCATCAGCTCCAACTGAGTCCTCAGTATTCTCACCATGTTCTAGAGATTTCTCACCAATCTGACTGTGTTCCTTGCCTGCCTCAACATTCTCACTGTTTTCTTTCCCTGCCTCAGTATTCTCTTTATCCTTTCCTTCAGCTCTACCAAAATCTTGATTATTCCATTGTCCAAAATCCATATATTCACCATAATTTTTCTCATCATTTCCCTTGCTCTCAATAGAATTTAACTTATCTTTTATTTTCTTAGCCCTTCTTCTCAAAAGTTGCTGGTTATTCTCAAGTTCACGCATCCTCAAGTCCATAGTATCCAGCTTTGTCTCCACCTTTGATTTAAGTACAGAAAATATTTTCCCATAGATGCCAAAATTCTCTCTTCCAGACCTTTCAAGCTCAACTCCAAACCAGAAATAGAAGATTATCCTTCTACAAACGTCACCTTTTCTTTGTCTTTCTTCCTTGTAAACACTCGTGCAGCAACATCTAACTCATGTAGTTCTTTCCAAAAAAAAATTTCTTCTTCTTCACATTTAGCCAGTAGTTCCAACTCTCACTTATGCTGCCCTCCTAATGATACTCTGGCTCCTCATCAATTATACGAGCCAGCATAGTTTCCTCACCAACAGTTGGCACCAACACATTGTTAATAACATTAAAAATCAGTAAGATCAGTTTAAATATTATATTCTGCCAGTTTCTACTAAATATTATATACATATACCTTTGTATTTCCAAGGGCTTCATATATCTCTTCCAAAGGATAACCCCTCATACTACTCTTTGTAAACTGACTCTTGCACCCTAGGAAATTCTTCACTAGGCGTTCCTGAAGAGAGTCGAAAGTACTAAAAAAATTCGGTTTTTAGTGTTTTGAGTGTCAGATTTTTGATTATAAACAACTAAAAGTATTACTAAATGCTTTAACTCTAACGGAATTATAAATCCAGGAAAGCCGCATGCCTCATGCACTTCACCCTTCAGAAGCTCCATCACATGCTTAATCAACTTAATTGCATCGTCAAATGTTAAAACACCCCCAACAAAATGTTCTGCAAGTATCCAAGTCATTCACAATCCTTAAGATGAACGGGTCTAAAGGTCCATTATCCTTTGGACCTCCTCTAATAAACCGATCGATGAAGAAAAAAACAGTCATCTTCAATATATCATTACATGCTTTCATATACAACAACTTCTGCTCGACATCTTTTCTGGTGATCTTATGGTTTCCACCGAAGTAATAATCCACAAAATTAGAACTCCTATGCTTCATATATCTCTTTGAGTACTCATGGCAGTCTAAGCCAAAGATGAGTGCATGCTCCCTCATAGAATAGCGATGGGCACACCATTCACCGCAAACCAAGAAACAGCATCTTCTGGAGTACAAATGGTGCACATGAGTAACATCCACATTCCTTAGAGATTTAGGTATCGCATCAGGCATGTGAAAGAAGTGATGAAACTGAGGATGGCTTGTGAACCATATAACCTCGGTCTTAAGATTCTTGATCACATCTGTGATGCTCACAAAGTACTTCGTTTGAATATTTTAAGTCTTGGTGAACTATGTGCTCTTAAAGTAAAATTCAAGGGGCTGTGCTGGTTGTCTTGATTGCAAGAAATAAATATATATATATGGCAAAAGTAGTAGGAGTAGTATATTTAGTATAACTAGTAAACCCATAAGACCAGTAAAACTAGTAAACTAGTAAGACTAGTTAAATTTAGCAAGACTAGTAACACTAGTAAAATATATACCTTAGATGATACATCAGACATATCTTCATTTCCGGAATCAAGTGAGAGTGATACTACAGTCGGTTCTCTCACTGAGTATTGTTTTGCGGACTGCATCTTCTCCTGCCGACTAATTCCCATCTGAGACCGCCTTATTCCCATCCGAGACTGCCTTTCTAGCTCTAGTAGATTGACGCCTTCTCTTTTGGCCCTTCATTTTCTGCACAAGACTTTACAAACACAACAATCAATTACTCCAAATGCAAACCGCATAGCAACACCAATTAAGCTACACCACAAACTCATATATGCATACTAAACACAAAGTACAACACACCCCATTCACAAAACACCATTTATCCGAGTTCAAGTCAATTTCTTTTAACATGGGTTCTCCAACCTTTTTCATCCCATTCAACAATTTTGATAAAATTAAACTAGTCAAAAGCCCACAAATTATCAACACATATCGGTCTCCTCCCAAATATCATCTTCAAAAAATAACATTGATCTAATTTAATATTTCATCATCTTTTACCCAATTTCATAGGCAAAACATGATTTCCCCTTTCATTTTTCAAAGGTATTACTTTCCTCCATATTTTAAAACCCTAGTTTTAAATCAGACCAAATTAAGAGGGACAAGAAAACACTTACCACGATGTACAAAGCTAAGAGGAAGATTAAGGACGTCAGTTGGGGCGTCGATTTCGACGGATAATGAAGAAGAAACGAAGAGAATCACGGTTGAGGGTTCTTTGCCGTCGCCTTTTCAATCGCACGAGAGATAGAGATAGAGAGGGAGAGAGAGAGAGAGAGAGAGAGAGAGGAAGTAAGAGAGAGAGAGAGAGAGAGAGAGAGAGAAAGAGAAAGAGAGAGATGGAGAGAGGTAAGTTAGGTTCCCAACGTTAATATTCAGTCTCCCAAACTCTGTTCTTCCTTGCAAGGTAAGTTAGGTTAAGATGGTAGCTTGTGAAGCAGTTATGTATAGACATAACCAAATTGGCTTCTCTAGATGAACTCTCCTTTGATCATGAACTATTGTTTTTGCTCTAGTTACTCTATTCTTCATTTCAACACTTGTTACCATGGATATTGCTTATACTTCTTGGAGAGTTTATACAAGGGTGAGTACACTGCAGTTACAACTTAGAGCTGGCCTGATGTGTCATGCTTATGTCGATGGCTTACCAAATATAGAGATGGAGCCGCACCACCCTTTGCAGGGACAAGAAGGTTTCCTAGTTCACCTACACCTTTTTCGATGGAGTTTTAAAATGATTTGGCTCCAAGTGTGCTGGCACAAACCATGTATAGATATCAACATTTTTTCTTGGGGGATGAAACGTTCACAGTGAAGAATGGGTGGAGAAGTAAAACATATCGATTGTGGTGGATAAGTATGCTTGAGACGCAGAATGGTGGAAAGGAATCTATTCTACCTCATTATGTTCAGAGACAGAGGGAGCTACAAAATGTTGTTGCTGGATTCTTTGAGATACAAATGGCAGAACAACTTCTTCTTAAGAAAGACTATTATGATGTGTGGCATTGCTGGAAAGAAAGAACACGACAGCAGCTTAATGGCTCTTCGTATCAGTCCAAGCCATGCTGAATTCCAAGGCTTTATGCAGGCTTGCAACAACTATATCTTCTCAAAAATATCTTCTTAACAGCTTGAGGGCAAGCTGTTTTTGAAAGGGGGGGTATTGATAAGCTTTCTATAAAGAGAAGAGAAGTGAATGCAGAGAATTAAACAGAGGCAGAGAAGTGTTGACTGAGAAGTCAAAGAAGAAAGACTCTCTTTCATGTGGATGCTTTGCTGTTGGGATGGAAGATCACATATAAATAGAGAGACATGTTGCATTTTTGTCTTTAGCTTTATATTGTGGATTGAGACCTTGAGTCTTGAGGAGATTACAAGTGGGTTAAGCCACCGTATCTCAATAGGTTCTTAATACAAAGCGTTGTCGATCATTCTCATTGATTCAATAAAGTGTTTATAATGGTTGTGTTTGAGTTTGAGAGAGTGTTTGTGATTGAATCGATATATAAAACTCTATAAATTTGTGTGATGAGCAGCTCACGATGGCATTTAACACCAGCTCCGGCGATCGCTTGGATCATTTGGAGAGATCTGAAGTAGAGAGGGAGAACAAGATCAATGTGCTCTATGGAGGCTAGGAAAAGCTTACAGATTAGAGGTGTCAAATGGGCGGGCTGTCCATGGGTTTGCCCACTCCAATTCATTTTGGGCGGACTATGGACGTGCCCAATTAATAAATGGTCCAACTGTACAAAAGACCAATTGGTCCATGGTCCAATTGGGTGAAGACCAAATGGACAATGGGTGTCCATGGACCTCTTAAAAATATACATTTATGATTTTGACAAAAAAATATATTTTTACAAATTTAGTGAAAAAACACATTTTCAACGAAAAATTAAAATTTTACGAGATTGATAAAAAATAACATTTTTCAATCTTGGCGGGAAAGCTTAATTTTTTGGTTTTGGCGGAAAAACTTAATTTCTTGTTTTTGGTGAGAAAATTTAATTTCTCAGTTTTACCGGAAAAAATATAATTTTTATTTTGGCGGGAAAACATATTTTTTCGGTTTTGACGGAAAAACATGATTTTTTTTGTTTTTTGCAGAAAAACTTAATTTCTCGGTTTTGACGGGAAAACATGATTTTTTTTGTTTTGACAGAAAAACGTGATTTTTTTTTCGTTTTGGCGGGAAAACTTAATTTTTCAGTTTTGGTGGGAAAACGGGAATTTTCGCGTTTGGCGGAGAAACTTATTTTCTCGGTTTTGGAGGGAAAACTTATTTTCTCTGTTTTTGCGGAAAACGTGATTTTTCAATTTTGGCGGAAAAACTTAATTTTTCAATTTTGGCAGAAAAACTTCTTTTCACGGTTTTGGCGGGAAAACGCGATTTCTCGGTTTTGGAGGGAAAACGCGATTTCTCGGTTTTGGCGGGAAAACGCGATTTCTCGGTTTTGGCGGGAAAACGCGATTTCTCGGTTTTGGCGGGAAAACGCGATTTCTCGGTTTTGGCGGGAAAACGCGATTTCTCGGTTTTGGCAGGAAAACGCGATTTCTCGGTTTTGGCAGGAAAACGCGATTTCTCGGTTTTGGCAGGAAAACGCGATTTCTCGGTTTTGGCGGGAAAACGCGATTTCTCGGTTTTGGCGGGAAAACGCGATTTCTCGGTTTTGGCGGGAAAACGCGATTTCTCGGTTTTGGCGGAAAAACGCGATTTCTCGGTTTTGGCGGAAAAACGCGATTTCTCGGTTTTGGCGGGAAAACGCGATTTCGCGGTTTTGGCGGGAAAACGCGATTTCTCGGTTTTGGCGGGAAAACGCGATTTCTCGGTTTTGGCGGGAAAACGCGATTTCTCGGTTTTGGCGAGAAAACGCGATTTCTCGGTTTTGGCGGGAAAACGCGATTTCTCGGTTTTGGCGGAAAAATGCGATTTTTCGGTTTTGAGGAGAAAACTTGATTTTTTTATTTTGACGAGAAAAAGTGATTTCTGGTTTTTGCGGGAAAACATAATTTTTCTTTTTGGCAGGAAATAGTGATTTTTCGGTTTTGGCGAAAAATATTATTTCTTGGTTTTGGTGAGAAAACATTATTTTCGGTTTTGGTGAGAAAACATTATTTTCGGTTTTGGCGGGAAAGCTTAATTTTTTGGTTTTTGATGGAAAAAATGTTTTGGCGGGAAAACATGATTTCCTTATTTTAAAGAAAAAATGTAGTTTTTCAATAATTAAAATAATTCTAAATACTATTGGGTGTCCATGGGCATGCCCAAATGGACATGGTCTCTATTGGTTATAGACACTTGTTTAGACTATTGTTCAATATGGACCGCCCATTATTGCCCAAAAGCTAAAATGGTCCAATTGGTTAAGCCCATTTGGGCTCTGGACGGACCATTTGACACCTCTATTACAGATGCTAAAGAGAAGTCCAATGAGTGTTTGGGAGTGATCGAAACACGTTTGGGATCTGTTGAGCTCCATTTACAGAGGATCAAGTTTGCGATAGAGAAAATTGTATCTCGATCAGGAACTGGAAATCAAACGGAAAAGAGAACCTTCAATATCACAGCCTCAGGTACGTTCTCATGTGAACGATTCAGACAATCTCTTGTTAGGATATCGAAGGAATCATTAGGTGTTTGCTAGTAGTGTTAACTTATTGGAGCTGATCGAATTTCCAATTTTCGATGGCTCAATGTCGTATTGGGTGATCCGCAAAGCAAAGCGATTCTTCAGATATGTCCAATACAGCGAGAAGCCATTAAGCTTGATTTGGTGTCTACGAGCCTAGGAGAGATGGATTAGATTGGTATAATGAAGAACTGAACAAGGGTGAATTTATAACCTGGTTCGGTTTTAAGAAAGAGTGATGGCTCTATTTGCACCAGAACAAAATGGTTCTCACTCAGATGTTTCCACTCACGTTCCTGAGATTGTTCAAGATCCTGTGTTGAAGTCTGCGAAACAAGTGGAGAGTGTGAAAAATGAAGGAGTTCAATAAGCATCTGAGCCTTGTTCCAATGCATTACGGAGCCATATTATGGCTGTGTGCTGGAGGCGTTACCTTATGAAATTGCTAGTGACGATTTATTTGTTCAGAAAGGGGAAGAATCATACGTTTTACAGGTCCATGAATCTACATCAAAAAAAACTTGGTTCTTTCTGGTCCAGAAAGGTTCTTAGAGAATACAAACGGCAGCATAAGAGAAAGGGACTGATATCTCTCAAGTATTGGAAGTTTAAATATTAAAACAGTCAGAAAGAGAAGCACAAGCGACTGAACATTCCATTTTCTAGCCTTGTTGGAAGTAATAAGGATTTTGATGGGATCACTAGAGTGAGTGTATGCAATCTCCTAACATGTCTCAACTAATCTACAACATGTGGGTGCCTTCAGAACTTGAGCAGATTAAACAAAAAAAAAAGAAGGGTTCCAAGACTTGGCACTTTAAATAAAAGGATAAGAGAAAGAATATTCTACACGTAGAGAAGAACAATAGAAGGGGCTATGTTACTAATACATATTCAGGTGCTTTGTGGAGTAACGAGAAGGAGCTCAGTTATTCACTCTCCAAATTCATTGTTGAAGCTAGCTTCACAGTTTTTGTTGGTACAAGTACAAGCTGTCTTGGAACAGAAACACACAGTTTGGGGACCTGGTACAGAGGTGACTGAAAAGCTGCAATTCCAAACAAGAACTATCTCACTGATTAAGGCGTATGTTGTTAGTTCAGTGAAGTACGTTTATGAAGGGCATACCTCAAGTGTGTTGCTACGAGACTGCATACTTTTAGTGTGGGAGAAAGCTGCTTTGAGTGATAAAACATTGTATTCGTGGAACATTGCAGAGACGGGTATAACTTATGCAATATATTTGGGTTGCTCAGCAGTAGGCTCCTATTATCCTCTGATTTCAGCATCTGCAGCTGTGTGTGAACATGTTGTTGGAATTCATGATTGTTTTTCTCATGTCAAGAGAGTATTCAGTTAACTTGTAACTTAATCCCTTTCACCCATACAACAGGAAATCATTCACACACTTGAAGAGACAACCAACTGGTGGTTGAATCCTCTTACACAGCCTATATTATAACCAAGATCCTAGACAATAATCTGGTTATGTATGGAAAATAATCTCTAGTTTGAATCTATCATTCTGTAGTAACACAACACTTTGAGTTATGTACTTAAGATGAAGAGGATTTAGAATCAGTAAGCTAGAGTTTAATACAATAGATAAAGAATTTTGATTAGTTTTACAAGTATTAGGCTGTCTTAAGAGAGAAAGAGGTATGTCAGCCTCTAAACCATAATATTTAACTTCTTACATTGTGAATATTGTTTAGACACAAGCAAGGGAGATATAACACGTGAATTTAGACTGAGAGAAACTTGTATATTGATTCTGGTAAGTGTTACAAGAGAGGATGAAAGTTCTTTAAATAGACAATCACTTACAATAAATAATTATTAAATCAGAGAAGACTAAACAACAAATATAATGGAAACAAGGAGGATATGGACAAGGGGAGGCACGACCAGATGAGGAGAAGGGGACATGAAAGAGGTTGGCACAACTTGCTTGAGTAAAAATGACATGTCCAGTTGCTTCTCCAAAGCAACCCATGAGACTTCTTCTTGTCTAATTCAAACCAACCTGACTTATTTACATTCAAACAGGTTTTCTTGACTTCTCAAAGGTTTCCAACGTCAATATTCAGTCTCCCAAACTCTGTTCTTCCTTGCAAGATAAGTTAGGTTAAGATGGTAGCTTGTGAAGCAGTTCTGTATAGACATAACCAAATTGGCTTCTCTAGATGAACTCTCCTTTGATCATGAACTATTTCTTTTCCACTGGTTATTTTATTCTTCATTTCAACACCTGTTACCATGGATATTGCTTATACTGATTGGAGAGTTTATACAGGGGTGAGTACACTGCAATTACAACTTAGAGCTGGCCTGATGTGTCATGCTTATGTCGATGGCTTACCAAATATAGAGATGGAGCCGCACCACCCTTTGCAGGGAAAAGAAGGTTTCCGAGTTCACCTACACCTTTTTCAATGGAGTTTTAACATGATTTGGCTCCATGTGTGCTGGCACAAACCATGTATAGAGATCAACATTTTTCTTGGGGGATGAGACGTACACAGTGAAGCATAGGTGGAGAAGTAAAACATATCGATTGTGGTGGAAGAGTATGCTTGAGACGCAGCATGGTTGAAGGGAATCTATTCTACCTCATTATGTTCAGAGACAGAGGGAGCCAAAATGTTGTTGCTGGGTTCTTTGAGATACAAATGGCAGACAAACTTCTTCTAAAGAAAGACTATTATGCTGTGTGGCATTGCTGGAAAGAAAGAACACGACAGCAGCTTAATGGCTCTTCGTATCAGTCCAAGCCATGCTGAATTCCAAGGCTTTATTACAGGCTTGCAACGGCTATATCTTCTCAACAATATCTTCTTAACAGCTTGAGGGCAAGCTGTTTTTGAAAGGGGGGGTATTGATAAGCTTTCTATAAAGAGAAGAGAAGTGAATGCAGAGAATTAAATAGAGACAGAGAAGTGTTGACTGAAAAGTCAAAGAAGAGAGACTCTCTTTCATGCGGAGGCTTTGCGGTTGGGATGAAAGATCACATATAAGTATAGAGACTTTTTGCACTTCCGTCTTTAGCTTTGCATTGTGGATTGAGACCTTGAGTCTTGAGGAGATTACGAGTGAGTTAAGCCACTGTATCTCAGTAGGTTCCTGATACAAAGTGTAGTACATCATTCGCATTGATTCAATAAAGTGTTTAAAGTATTTGTGATTGAGTTTGAGAGAGTGTTTGTGATTGAATCGATAGCTCAAACTCTGTCGGTATTTTTATCGATGAAAATAGTATGGCAGTTGGTG
>CAJHQP010004571.1:0-53945 GCA_905132765.1 Moricandia arvensis | reverse complement strand
GAGAGATTAGGTGCTTCAAAGTGAGTGTATGAACCCAGTAGACACCTTGGACCAAGGAGACGTGTAAAAGTAGTGATACCACAGACGATCATTTGCAACAATATTCATAACGTGCAATAAATTGTGATTCTTAACTCCTGAAGATAGAAATTTTCTGAAGAACTCTACTGTAAGTGCTCTCGCTAGCTAGGCGCTCATACACCTAATGATCAACTCTAATCGTGTCAATCCTCTGTCTCTCAATAACTCTGATGAACATATAGAGATATCAGTATCCGCAGAAAACAATTTCTTTATCGATGATGTCCCACCAGGGAATTTAACGGCAATTAAAGGTCTGCGTTTTGCCACCGTAGACGGAAGAAGACGACGCTATCGACTTATATGATTCCCTTGAGACAGAGAAGAATATCTACCTGACGTCAAATTGGAAAGAAGGACGGCGGAGTTAGCGATTGACAGAGAGTAAACTTTGTTTGAAGTTTTACAGAATGAGAAGATGATTTTCAAAGGAAATAAGCTAGTTTTATAGGAAGAGAAACCTACATACACCGCCTTGCAGAAGAGAAAATTGCATTGAATGACAGATATTGGATGCAGTGGGTCGAGTGATTTAAGAAGGCGATAAAGGCGATGCATTTGTAACTCTAGAAGTTTCGATTGATAATCACGGAAGACTGAACGACACAATGGAAAACACACAAGAGATTCTTTTAGTCGATTTTAGGCACTCGATTAATGGGAATTCCATTGTTGATGTCAGTGATGGAAAAGGAGGATGAACCTTAAACTCCTTGTGAAGCTGAGGAAGACGTTACGTGTTAGGTCACTTTCGGCCTTGAAATACTGTATAATCATAAAGATTCATAAAGCCCAAACTCGAAGCCCACAAATATTAACCACAACCGTTAATGAAACACAGTGTTTTAACTGAGAGGACAGGTGTCACGTCCAGAGAGCTCTATTTGATGACGTGTCCCTCTAAAAAGAGAGACAAAGTCTTCTTTATAGTAATAAATATTCATTTCAAACTTTATGGCTGTAACTGGTTTTCTATTTTACGAATATTATGAATAATGAAATTAAGAAAAATGGAATGTAAGAAAAGGATAAAAAAAGTTATGGAATAAAATAGAATTCCATTTCATCTCATTATGAGCATTTTAATCATGATTTTTAATAACTACATACATCTATTTGATTTTTTTTAAATAAAATATAATATGAAAAATTCAAAAACAAAATTAAAATTCATGTCAAAAAATCAAATTTAAAAAGAAAAGATGGAAACTCTTTTGAAAAAATATAAATTTGAAGGCATATAATTCATAATTATAGAAAATTTATTTATTTATTATTTGATCCTATTAAAATAGAAGTCATGACTTCTTTCATTAGTGATTTTTTAGTTGGACTTTCCATTAGGAATTTGTAAATGTATTTTCTTAAAACTAATAATATAAAATCCGTGTAACTACTTTAATCATATATCTTTTGATATATTTTCATTTGAATTATTAATATATACATATATATATATATATATATATATATATATATATATATTAAAGAATTCTTTAAAATTTTCTGATGTTTTTAACAAGATCTCAATTTTTAAATTTTCTGTAAACAATTTCACAATTATCTATAAATTATTATTATACATTAATATATATTCAGTTATCTCTTTTTTCTCAGCTTGTCCTTATAAACCAGAAAAATCATATAAAATACAAAACAAATCATGAGTCATTTCATTTCTTTCCAAAGAAATTCATCAAAAATGTGATACTCCGTGATGATCCAATCAACCCCATGTAACTGAACAATTGATTAATAGAGACACTGTCAAGAGGGTATAGCACCATATGTGTATAAAGTGAAATCTCTGCATTCATTTCAGGAATTCTTTTAAAATGAAGGGGGCATGAAAGAAATGGAAGAAGAGGATGAGTTATTTTTCTATATGTCTACCCTTTTTGCGACCTCTATCAACTCTCTCGTCTCTTCGCTTCAGCTTCAGGATACTTCTATAGATACCCCTCTCTATCTCTAGATCGTGAACGGTGGTACGACCTTGGCGGCTTAGGTCATCGACATCCTCGTCTTCATCTCTTATGTGCCTTGATTTTCTAGTCTCTTTTACTTCAGATTGGATTTCTCATCACCACCATCTTCGACTTTGTTTTTTTTTTTTGGGGTTGATCATACTCATTAAAGTCCATTCTTAGACATAACTTCAACAATCACTCGGTCTACAAAACATAACCAAAAAGAAAAATTTCATAAGAACAACCACAAACACAACATCACTCTCATACGGAGAGTGTCTGTCTTTTTAAAAATTTCTGTTGGAACTTTTCCAAATAAAGAATCAACCAGACCCATGACACATAAACAGAAAATATGAAATCCCTTGGGAAAAGTTTGCGATAGTGTTTAATACAACATATTAGGATGGGTTCGATCTGCATCAAAATATAAAGCACATGGGTAAGTCGTGGACTCTTTAAGGGTTTAACATTACATACTTGTCAAGTATTAAGCAATCACTCAATCCCAAACATGTCAAGAAGAAACAGATGTCTGCGAGGAAGCAAAGGCGCATAAGTTCCTACTTTACACGTTCAAGTACAACCAGCTTCACCAATGCAAAACTTTCAGAGATGGTGATCCAACTACAAACGCAGATGAAGCAGCTGCACCAACTCATTACACGGAAGAAGAAACTATCTCATGGTAGACAATCATCTTTTCACGCATTGCTATCCCGTTGCAAGAAATCCAACACACCTCATCACACTTCTCAGCCTGAACCCCTCATCTCTCATACCGTCGACATTCCAAATAATCAAGTGGAATTTAATAGATTTAAATCCTAGAAACTGGTAATATATTCTTATCGTATTCGCTAGTTTTATGTCTCTCTTACCTTACACATAAGAGTTCTTCCCATGAGTACTAAAGATTATTGAATGTCTGGACTAAAAACACTCTTTTTACTGATGTCTGGATTATACACTCTGTTTTTCTTCGTTTAGGATGTCGGCTCAATGGAGAAATATGAGTTACCCAAAAGTCAGTCCTCTATCATCAATCAATATGCAGCTCAACTCCACCGCTATTCTACTGAAAGCCGTCCTACACCTATCATTCCCCCCATCCAACGACTCGCCACAAACCACCTCTCCTTTGGCCAGCTCCCCTGTTCTTGACCCAGACTTTTCACCCCTTACTGGTGTACAATCTATTTACCTGGTGTTTTTGGAATTTCAGGAACAACAAACTGAGGATGGAGTTGTTGACCTAACCGAGACAAAAGACATGCAGTGGCACGTTCCATCTATGGAGAAAACCCATCTTGCTCAGGAATTATCCAGGTCTCCATTAATCCTGACACTTTCCCTCATTACGCCACTTCCACAGCTTCAATGAGACCTTTTCTATAAAATTCTTTCAGATACCAAAAACGTGTAAGGTATATGAACACACACGTCTTAAATAATAGTTTTAATTGATTATGTCAAATGTTTCCTAACATATTTTAGACATAGCTTCCACATAACCCCTTTCACCTTCAAATTCTCCAACAATTTTCTGCTCGAACTAGCGGAACCAAAGAAATTGACAACAACCTACGTAAGTCCCGTTTCTCATTTATGTTGTTACGAACACTGCAATCACTAAGTTTATTTCCAACTAACCATCACTCTTTTATCAGCATATGGAAATCCTTATCCGCATGTTCGCTGCAAGACACTCTCCACCCAACTTTCTAGGGAATATGTAGCCTTCACCACACCCTTCCTAGCTTCATGTATCCATGAAAAATGGGGGAAATTCAAAACTGCAAGAAAGAAGGAACTATACTGCTGGGACGAGCGTTTGGTCGACATTGTCCTCCTTCTTGGAAAGAAATACATGGATGGACGATATCCACACCGTGTACACTCCTATGATTTGGAACAACCCTCACTAGGTGGGTCTAGGCATCAACCTTGACATGGGGTATGTTGAAATCATTGATCCTCTGCCAGCTTTGTATTGCGGAAGTAATACAAAGAAGAATATACTAGTTAGACAGATGATCAAACATAGAAGGAGTTTGTGATTTGAGAGAGAATGAGAATGGGAAGAACATGTTTTTCATTTCATATTTCTTACTTTGGTATGTGTTACAAACCCTCTATTTAAATGTCAGTAAAGTCTTTCAAAAGCTCAAGACATGATAATGAAAGGTGAGTTGGTGCAGTTGGTGAAGTAGGTGCAGTAGGTGAAGTAGGTGAGGTTGGTGTAGTTGGTGGTCGCAGGACTCCAATCGATCGATGCAGTTTTGCCTAAAACTGCATCGATCGATGCAAGGTAATATGATAGAGTTTTAGTTCCATCGATCGATTGTATTGTACAATCGATCGATTACTTTAGCACATTTCATCCGCAGAGTTCCCATCGATCGATGGGGTTTGTGGCAGAACCCATCGATCGATTGGGCTTCCTTTCTTCATGTTTCTTCTTCAACACTCCCCCTCAAGCTTGACCATATGAAACAAGTCAAGCTTGGAAATCATGAAGCATTCCCCTCATTAAAAAAACTTAGCCAGGTAAAACCTCATGGGATAAACCCCAGCCAAGGAAAAAGAGTAGAACACTCCATGGTGAGGGGATCACTGACATGGAAGGTTTATGAGTCCTAGTCTTGGAAGAATGGACTCACAAACTTTGCTGCTGGCCGCCTTGGTGAAGATGTCCGCCAGTTGATCTTCACTCTCGTGTAGCATGGGAGGATCACTTGCTGCTCTACTGCTTGTCTCACCTTGTGGCAGTCTACTTCTATGTGTTTTGTCCTCTCATGGAAGACTGAATTGGACGCAATGTGTATTGCAGCTTGGTTGTCACAATGCATGGTCATGGGGTTGGTGATCTTAATTCCCAAGTCGCCTAGAATACACTTTATCCAGATGAGTTCACTGGTTAATTTCCTCATTGATCTGTACTCTGCTTCTGCACTTGAGCAAGACACAACCTTCTGCTTCTTACTCTTCCATGTAACCAAATTTCCTCCAATGAATGTGCAATAGCCGGTAGTTGATCTTCTGTCTGTCTGTCTCCAGCCCAATCTGCATCACAGTATCCAACAACCTCAGTGTTTCTGTTGCAAGCCATCCATACGCCTTGACCCGGAGCCTCCCTTAAGTATCTTAGGATTCTCTCCACCATGTTCCAGTGATGAACCTTGGGATTTTGCATGTGCTGGCTCACCTGATTTACTGCAAAACAAACATCTGGCCGGGTAATGGTTAGATAGATCAGCTTCCCAACAATTCTCCTATATTGTTTGCCATCTTCAAATAGAGTATCTTCATACTCCCCTCTCGCAATGTCTTGTAGCCTTCTTCAAGTGGTGTCTTGGCTTGTCTTCTTCCAAGATCTCCTGCCTCCTTTAGAATATCCAAAGTATATTTTCTTTGGGACATGAACAACCCCTCCTTTGATCTGCACATCTCAATCCCGAGGAAGTACTTCAGTTCACCTAGATCCTTGATGTCAAATGCGGTCTTGAGGAATGTCTTGGTGGCACTGATCCCCTCCTTGTCCACTACCAGTAATGATGATGTCGTCCACATAGACTAGGATCACAATAATCCGGACTTGCTGGTGAGAGTGAAGAGTGTGTGATCCGCTTGAGACTTCACAAATCCTCTTCCATTCAATGTAGTGCTTAGTTTGTGGTACCAAGCTCTTGTGATTGCTTCAAGCCATAGATCGCCTTTCTGAGTCTGAGGACATTTCCTGGTTTACCATCTCTTCCATTCCCGGAGGTGGTCTCATGTACACTTCATCTTCTAGTTCACCTTGTAGAAAAGCATTCTTTACATCCATTTGCCAAAGATCCCACTCTAGGTTCACTGCCAATGAGATGAGTATCCGAATTGTATGAAGCTTCGCCACTGGTGCAAACGTGTCTAGATAATCTTCTCCATAACACTTGTGTGTATCCTCTTGCTACCAGTCTGGTTTTCTTCCTTTCTGGCTTTCCATTTGCAAGATACTTGATGGTATGCAAGAGTCTGCTGGTCACGGCTTTCTTTCCTCTTGGAAGCTCAGTCTCATACCAGGTGTTGTTCTTGATCATGGCATTGATCTCTTCTTCAACAGACTCTCTCCATTCTTTGTCTTGCATTGCTCTTATGAGGTTGTTTGGGATGTACTCTTGATCCAATTCTCCAATGAAGACTTGAGTTCTTCTGGATATTGAGCAAGCGAGCATACGCACTCACTGGATGTGCCACAGCTTTAGCATTAAAGTAGACTTTCGGTTGCCTGATTCTTGTGCTCCCTTCGCAAAGGCTGTATCTGACAGGTGTTGCCTCATTTGTTTCTTCTAGAACCTGATCTTGAGTCTCAGGAACTGATTCTGATTTGGTCTCATCCTGATCATGAGCTTTTTGTTGATTCCCCCTTTCAGGGTCAGGATGGGCATTTTTTTCATTTCCATTAATCACATCTTCTTCAACTAAGTTCTGGAACAGGTGCAGTAGCTCAGGGATATTCCTTTCTTGTTTCTTGAGTTGCTGGAGACATGCCAATGCCGAAGTTCTTCCAAAATGATTCTGAGGTTGTGTTGCTCTTTCTGATTGCGGTAAGTCCCTCAGATCATCCCATTCTTCACCTCATAATATCCCTTTGTTTCCACAAACTTCACATCCCTTGATATTAAAACTTTCTGGCTACTGGATCATAGCACTTATACCCCTTTTGTGTTGGAGAGTAGCCAATGAACATCGCTTTTGTGCTCCTGGCATCCAGTTTGTTTCTCTGCTCCCCTGGTATCAGCAGCAAAGCAGAGACATCCAAACACCGTAAGTGGTCCAAAGCCGGCTTAGTCTGGTTAAGGACTTCAAACGGTGATAGATCTTTGAGGACTTGAGTTTGGAGTCCTATTGATCAGATAAGTAGCAGTCACCACCGCATCACTCAGAATCTCTTTGAACATTGGTGTGGAACATCATTGATCTGGCTTACCTCCATCAGGTGTCTGTTCTTCCTTTCAGCAACTCCGTTTTGTTGAGGAGTATATGGACAGCTTGTTTGATGAATAATTCCATGTTGAGCCAGGTACTGTTTGAATGCATGACTTGTGTATTCTCCACCATTGTTTGATCTGAGGATCTTCAGCTTGGCATTGAAGTGGTTGGAGACATGAGCTTGGAAACTCTTGAAGGCGTCTAACACCCTATCCTTGGACTGAATCAGTGTCAACCAAGTGTATTTGGATTTTTCATCAATGAAGGTGACAAAGTATTTGTGATTCTCTCTTGATACACATGGAGCCGTCCATACATCAGAGTGAACCAAGTCAAAGCAATTCTCATAGGTGGTGCCAGACCGTGGAAAGACTGTCCTACAATGCTTCCCCAATATGCAGGCTTCACACTCTTCATTCTTAGACACCCACTCCAGGGATATCAGGTTTAGAGCTCTTGTATGGGGATGTCCCAATCTGGCATGCCATATTGTGTTCTCAACGCCATTAACGGGCTAGCCAGGCAGTGAGGCATAGATGATTCTGGCACCATATTCCTCTCAAGATGATACATCTGCTGATGGTTGTGCCCTTTTCCAATGACCTTTCCTGTCTTCAGTCTTGAAACTCAACTTCATCTGGTCTGAACACAAGCTTGGCAGCCCAAATCAATCGTAGCCCTTCTTACTGATAACAAGTTAGATGAAAATCCAGGCATATACAAGGCAGTAGATTCTTATCAAACACTTTAAGGTTTCCTATCCCTTCTATCTTCACCTTATCACCATTTGCTATGACTACATTCCCTACGGGCAGGCTGGATATTACTAATCAAGTTCCTATCACAAATCAATGTGATGGCTTGCTCCTGAATCTATTATGATAGGTTTAGAGTCAAGAGATGTGTACGCAGCCTTCTTGGAAGCCATGAGAGTGGTCACAAAAACCATCAGATGAGGTCGTACCAACTTGATTTCTCCACATGTCTTCAGTTGAATCACCCATGTGAGCAGAATACATGGTTCTCCCTTGAATTCTTGCTGCTCCTTGGTTTACATTTATCCGGCTGGCCTTTGAGAGGATCACCATCATCTAGGCATGAAATCTTCTTCCAGTAAAGAAATTCTTTATCAGTGTGTTGAATGATGAGTCTAGGTGTAGGAGAAAACTGAGGAACCGGTCGTTCTCATAGATGGTTTGGAGACTCTCCCATAAACACCCATAAGCGATTTGAAGACCTCTCCCATAGTCTCTTGGCGGTTTTGATGTGAGAATTGATCTTCAGGATTGGTTTTGACAAGGAGTTACAGATGAGAGCCAGAGCTTGTTGGTCTTCTTGAACCCATTGGTTGTGGTTGTTCACGTATCTATTCTTCTTCAGCCATCCTCTTTGAAGTTCCAGCCTTCATGATATGGCTGTCCCAAAGTCCATGACATCCCAAGGTGATTCTGGCCAACTCTTGACCATGAGAAGATAATTAGGACCCTCAAGGGTCACGGAAATTATGTTTTCCTTCTCCATTTTTTATGATTTTCGGAATGAGAATAACATAAAAGTTTTGCTTGAATAAAAGAGAAAGATAGAGAAGGTTTGTGCGGAATGAAGTAGGAGCTTATGGCTCTGATACCATGTTAGAATAGTTAATTGCGGAAGTAATACAAGAAGAATATACTAGTTGACAGATGATCAAACATAGAAGAGTTTTGTGATTGAGAGAGAATGAGAATGGGAAGAACATGTTTTTCGATTCATATTCTTACTTTGGTATGTGTTACAACCCCTCTATTTAATGTCAGTAAAGTCTTTCAAAGCTCCAGACATGATAATGAAGGTGAGTTGGTGCAGTTGGTGAAGTAGGTGCAGTAGGTGAAGGTAGGTGAGGTTGGTGTAGTTGGTGGGTCGCAGGACTCCAATCGATCGATGCAATTTGGCCTAAAACTGCATCGATCGATGCAAAGGTAATATGATAGAGTTTTAGTCCATCGATCGATTGTATTGTACAATCGATCGATTACTTTAGGCACATTCATCCGCAGAGTTCCCATCGATCGATGGGGTTTTGTGGCAGAAACCCATCGATCGATGGGCTTCCTTTCTTCATGTTTCTTCTTCAACAACTAGGTGGGTCTAGCATCAACCTTGAACATGGGGTATGTTGAAATCATTGATCCTCTGCCAGCTTTGTATTGAAATATGGCCGTGTCAAGCGGTTTGTTGCAATCATTGGTTATGAAATATGTCAAGCGCTAGTCAGGCGGTTATCCCGAGCCTAACGCGAAATAATTACGCGGGGATTAACGGTGAATTAATCGGAAAACTAGTTTTATAATATTTTATCTGGATTTAGAAATATATACTTTTGGTTTAAATGTTTTTTTTTTATTTCAGTTACATTTATATATACTAAAAGACAGATGATACATATATTAGGATGTTGACGTGGTGTAGTGGACACTAAAAGGGTTTCATTTGCTTCTTTTATCCAAGTTCGAGGCCCACCTACAGTTTTTTTTATTTTTTTTTTAATGAGTGGCATTCTTGTAAATTTTGTCATCTTCTTTCAATTTTTTTTTTTAATTCTCTGCAACTTTCATGGACGACAGAATTACATATATCATCAGTTTTGCGTTTTTCGTGCGAGTTACCTCTCTAGCCTCTACCAAAAAATCGACGACTTACGCAAGCATCACGCTATTGACATCAACAAGACTATAGTTATGTCTTCTTACTATGTTCCCTTCTTTCCATTATCATAGACCATAGCAACTATCTCCCCCATCTTTTGGTGTAAACATATGGGTTTCTCGAACCGTTCTTGTTTTATTTTTTTGATGCGATGCTTGCCAATGATGTACTAGCAAAAACTATATGCTATGGTTTCCCTTTTAAGGCTTCTAACGTTAAACTTCTACTTACTATGAAAGTGTCATCTAGTTCTATGTTTAGGATTGTTTTTTTTCGGTTACACGAGCATTTCTGCTTGGTTTGATTCTTGTTTCTTTGGTTCGAAAAGATGGAATTATATTTACCTGCTCGAGTTTTGATATCCAATTTCTTCTAACTTAATACCCGTTCGAGTAGTTTGCTACTTCGATTAGATTTTGGTTGGGTTTTTTTGGTCGGGTCGGATACGGGTTCATGTATGGGGTAAAATGCCCAGCCATAGTTCCAACTCTAAGAAATTTGAACTATTGAAGCGACTGCACCATCAAATATTTTCAGCTCTTTTTTTGTTTTCATATACAAAGAGGTTCAGAAGTCGTGTTCCATTGAACATGTATATGCACCTGCCGTTGATGTAACCATATTCTTTGATTATTCAGTCAATGACGGGAATCCCAAAAGAAAGAGTCTTTCCAGTTCATGTCCTAGGCATGACTGATCATATTATGACACTGAATCACTGGCTCAAGCACATCTTTCCTCACCAACAAAAAGTGTTTCCATGTAGGAGGATTTAGGGTTATTAAATGAAGGGAAAGGAGGGAGACTTGTAAATGGTGCAAATGCAGTCATTATTTGGGGCCACTGAATGTTAGCCAAAAGCGTCACTGAACCATGGGGGTTGAGAAGCGTTGTAATATAACCAACCATGGCGTGAAGTCCCTAAAAGTGTAATCATAAACCATCAATATAAAGTTGATGAGTATGATTATGTTTGTTGATATTTGTTTTTAAAACCTATTTAATTTACATTGGGTTTCAATGATATCATCTGGATGTTATAATTCACTATCTCACTTCGATATGAAGAATTGTATTTTTGAAATGTTATGATCAAATAACATTTGAGTTTCGTTCTTGTGCGGAATGAACATTAATTATGTAAACATATTATTATTTATTTATTGTTCATTTACGTATTATTCAATAATAAATATATTGAATAATTGAGAAGCGAATAACTATTACGTATATAATTACATTGGAGTAAGCACATAAATAAAAACAATCTCTTTTTATTTGCAATAATTTTTGTAGGTGAAAATTAAAATAATTATTTATTTATGTTATATGGTATATAATTAAAATTAAATGATATTGACATATATAGTATATTTTAATATGAATACTATTAATTGAGACTTCGTACTCATATAGTTTAATTAATGTTTTATATTTGATATAACAAAATATTATTTTTATTAATACAAATATTTATTATTGAGGCTTACTCAGTGCAAACTTTGGAATTAGCATATTTATGTATTTTCTATATGATATATATTTTTATTTAAATGGTATTGAATATATATTAAATGAGATTTCGTATTTATATGATTTTATGATCACTTTTATCTTGTTTAAACAAAAAAATTGAAATCATTGATCATAAAAAATTCAGTGTGGATTTTTAATAGTATTAGTAATTTAGAATCGTTTAAAAAATTCAAAGAATAACATATAAGAAAAATCTAAAATTTTTACTATATGCTAACATGATTGTAATTTATTTTAAAAATTTAAAATTAAAAAAATGATGAAGAATACAAAAATTGTTATCAAATATTTATTATTCAGAATCATTAATTGTCATATATTTGTTAACAATATTAGATAATTACGTAGCTTTTATTTAAGGAAATAATAGAGAATATTTTTATATACTACTAAGAAAAATACCCTAAGATAGACCTAAAAAAGTTTTTGTCACAAAAAATAAACTTTAAGGGAAAAAATGACAAAAATAACCTTTTTGGGGTGGGATTTTGGGGGTAAATATATGTTTATACCACTTGGGTTAACTAATCTAGACTTAGGGTTAGAGTTATGGGGTGGGGTTTTGGGGGTGAGATTTAAAATTGAAAAATTAAATAAAAAATATTAATTTTTAAAAAATAAAAAGGTCTAGTTTGTCATTATTGTTTTTTGAAATTTATTTTTGTGACAAAAACTTCAAAAGGTGTTATTTGAGAGATTTGCCCTACTACTAATGTATTTAATAGTTAGTTTAATAATATAATATATGTTTAGATGAATCTACCTATTTTAAAAAAAATCTATAAATCATTTTAATGATGACAGTGACAACCAAAACATGTTACAATGCTCCGAGATTAATATATAAAAGATATTATAAAATAAATTATTAGCAATAAACCGGTTACAGACTTTTCATAAGAATAGTTACAAATAGAATAAAATAATCAATAATGTTATTTGCACTAAATTGTTTTCTTTATATCATTCTGCTGCAATGATATTTACAATAACAACGCTGCATCTTTTTTCCTTTCGTGGGCGGAAATGTAGAGATCTTGTTCTCACATGTCATGCATTCAAAAGGTTTTACTATCCATTCATATCTCTCTTCTTCATTTGTCGGTGTTACAGTCGATAGGTGAACCAGAATTAGTACTTGCTCCTCGGATCTTGCATGCGGAACGATCCAATTCCCATTTATGTTCAAGCTAGATAGAGTTGCAGTGTGTGGAATACCCAACCTAGATGAGGGTGGGAGGTTGAAGAAGTCCAACATACTCGCTCTAGTTGTCACTCCAAAAACGGCAGGTTCGATCATTCCCTATCTCAAATTCTCAGCCAAGAGTAGACAATATGTCTTAAGGGCAATAGTTGTTTTACGAACCATGAATGATTGTTTTTTTTCATTTATCTTCCAGAAGTTAGCAAGATTTCCTTATACCACTATGTCTATTGTTGGGGTTAAAAATGGTCACGACGAAATCGATGCCTGAATGTTATCTTGGAAAAACGTTACCTCTCTTTCAATAAAAGAAAACAAAAAATCCTCGCATCCGAACTCCTCATCGCGTAACCCATCTCGTCCTGGCTAACGAATCAAGACATGAAATCGAGGGAACAACTGAGTCGCTTCCATGTCTGATCGCCGTGGGCGATTAGACACGCAACGTCTAGCCGCCCACAAGCGACTAAGATCCGTGCCAAGGTCTAGTCGCCCATCGGCGACTAGATGCACCCAACGTCTAGTCGACCATTGGCTAATAGACCTTCCCCGAAGTCTAGTCGACCATGGGCGATTAGACCTTCCCCGAAGTCTAGTCGCCCATGGGGGGGGGGGAATGACCATTTAATTTCCCAAGTATTAAAAATTAAAAGTTTAATTCCTCAACTATCATCTACGCAAAATAATTCTTCAATTCATTGTTGACCTAACGAAATTAAACCCGTAAAAATCCACGTTTATGACTTAACAAAGATCATTAATCTAATTATTTGGCCCTTTTATAATCACTAGAACTTTTCCCGGGCTACGCCCGGGTTTTTTCCATAAACTTTAAATACATGTACATTTATATTTTTTTTATCTGAGTATATTTACTGTATTGAAAATTAAGTGATTTATGACTTTGAAATTATTTAAAACTTAATTTTATTGTTTTTAATACCTAAAATATAGGTCAAATAAAAATAACAGAAATTAACTAAAACTTCATTATAATCCAGTTCCTCATTTTTACCTATTTGAGTTCCCACTATAAGAAATTGTTAGATTCATAAATAGTTTAACTTTTGTTTTTAGTTTTAGGATGAATTTCCATTTTTATTTATGATTTTATAAACTTTTTTCTCTCTTCTCGTATGCTTTGCTTTTCATTATATGGTAATTAAAAAAGTTATATGGATTTATTTTTATATATATATATACGTTGGGTATTCACTCATGCAAATGTTTGCTTTCTACTCAATTCATTTCGGATTCTCCGTAGCTAATTTGAGAGATGGATCGTTATGTTCGGGTCCACACTCTTGAAGTTAAAATTAGTCTTTTACCGATCAGGAAGAGTTAATCCGCTTGAACTTAACTGCCATGTAATCGTATGCGAGCTTACCCAAAGTGGAGTTACCGCGGTTAAAATGGTGACGACTGATCTGACTTCAGCAGAAATGTACATTCCTTTAGCTGTATAGAAACTTGTGCATTCTGAGATTGTTAGGTTCTTATCACAAAGGATATTCAATATGCTACTACATACATATAATAAAATGTCACAGAAAAATCTCTAGGGACCGTCCGCAGGGTCTTTTTGCTTTTATTTTGTATTTGTCATTTTGTACGAAAACATAGGATACCAATAAATATTATGTAATTTTATTTGAGCTATTATGTCATTTAAATGAACTATTATGTCATTTATAGTATAGATGTCACTCTATATAAAGAATTATAAAAGTATAAATTATCATTCAAAATTAGTTTTTAATTTTAAAAAGTACATTAAACAAAAAAAAACAAAGAGTTAACTAAACTTATTTATGATTTAGTTATTCTTTTAACATTGTTTTCCTTCAAAGCACGTTGTCAAAAACCTTAATGGCAGTTAATGGCAGCCTCTTTGAAGATTTAGCAGCCTCATTTTCTTTTTAAGCTGCAAAGAAACTTCTCTCCACTGTACTTGGTCCAGCCTCTTCTTCCTCTGCTTCTTCTTGAAACTTTCACAGCTCTCCAAGAGCAAGTTTAGGATGATTTCACTTCATCAGCCTCTTGAGTTTTTTGCTGCAGCTGCTTCAGCAGCTCCACCATTTCCTCGCTGACTTTTTTTCCTTGGACCCAGCAAGAACAATTTTTATGTCGTCCTCATCTTCTAGAGTAGCAACTTCTATAGATTTTAATCCTTGGCTCCAAAAGGAACAACTGTTTACATATCTGTATGGGACTTGTCCTGTAATGAGATTTCCGTGGTTGCTACCAAGTAGTCTGTTTCCTCCTTCAGCTTGGATTTTTCTATATGATCAGCCAATTCATTCAAAAAAATAAGGGCCAGAAGCTGAAACTGGCACCAATCCATATCACCAGAGGTTTCTTACGAACCTAAAATGAGATGTACTATTAAAATTGTTAGTGGTTATATCAAAGCTATTAATAACTCTGTTTTTCACTTGCCTTACCATAATAATAAGTGACAATTGTGTATATACATATATTCAGCATCACAGTGATACCAAGCTTAAGCCATTTGCCATGAACTTAATCTGATAAAGCTTTGATCATTGCTACCAGGTTTCCCTGCCAACTATATCAAAAACACAACTCAGTTTCGTTCTTAAATTGTCAAATCATCTCAATAAAAGCAAACAAAAATGTTTTTCTTTTTCTTTTGGTGCTTCTACAACCTTAGAATCTTAAGTTCACCGCAACAATAATCTATAAACACAGAGAAAACAGTACACAAATTTTAGAATACAGAGAGATAAGTAAAACAAAGTAACAAACACCAAAAGCGTTTTATTTGTTATACTTACGTTGATATACTTACGTTGATATACTTATAACCTATTGCAGAGAGACCACTTGAAATCCTTGCATCTGTTGCCAAGTAATTCAGATTATTGTTAAATATTATAATAATTGTTATATCAATCTGTATCATATTGCTTTTCTTAATAATAGAATCAGTCATCACAGGTTTGTTTGATGAGAGAGTTCACTTGTGTTACGCTGAAGTGATGCCAGCTATTCCATCTGATAAGAAAGTAATACATTTCTCCATTTATGCAATCTGCTGTCGCCCTCACACACCTGCTAGCTCCATCAGTGAGAAATATGAGTTCGTGGTCACTGAGATATGAAAATGACAAACAAAAGGCTGAGCTTGCTTTGTGTTTACAACAAATACATCTCAGTTGCATGAAAACAAAACTGAAATAAAAAAACTGGAATTTGGAAAGTCAAGTCTCTGACATGAATTTGGAATTGCTACTCCTTGTGTTGTGCATCTTTTTTCATTATCGGCCATGAAATCTACGCATCAAGATACTGTACGTAGTTGCTGAAACAAACTTTCTCTCCGCAACATAGCCTCCTCGCAAATCTTACAAAACTGAACATGAAAATTAGTCAGCGTCGCTTTGACTACATACTTATACGAATCTATATATGAAGGAATAATACAGACCTTAAGGTTTTTGGCTCTGAGAAGTCATAGGGATGGTGGCTAAATTGGGACGATATGGTGAGGTATGTTTGGGACCTGGATCTTTCCATTGGTTTATATAGTGGTAAAATCTCTTTGGCTGTCAATTGCTTATGTTAGTAATGAGCCTTTATGACATTAAAAATGGGATGCCGAGATTAGGGAGAATCGGAACAGGCTGCAACGGTTGGGTTATGCAGATGGGAGCGAGGAAGATGAAGAGGGTGTGGCAATGAAGGATACGATTTTCATTAAGATCAATTTTGGCTCTGTATATGGACTTCTATTGGACTAAGCGAAAGGCCCACTTTTTCTGTTCACTTTAGATAGTAATATTGACATGGCAGAATAACTCTTTTTTATTGGCTGATTTAATTTGCATACGTGGAGGGTCTAAATGAGCTTAGTATTGCCCTTTTATTATAGTACTAGATTTTCAACTCGCGCTACGCGCGAGTTTATTTGAATAATTAGTTTATTTTATTTTATTTTTTATAATAATAAAATATAAATTATTTATATAATTTTTTGTATGAATTTGTCTTCAACGAATGATTTATTATTATTTTATTTAAGTTACATACAATTATACTTTCAAAATAACTATTATTTAAATATTTTTTTGTTTGTATATTTAAATGAACAAGTGTATTTATGAACATATTTATATTGTTTAATAACCATAATTAAAGATATATATGGAATATTTGATGCATATTAACTATTTCTACATTTTTTATGCATATTTTATTTTATATTTTTATTTTTTCTATTTAAGTGATATAAGTCATTGTCCCATTTGTGCAATATCTAACCTTGTTTTGTATTTACCAAAACTTTACATGAAAATATAATTATTATATACTTATTGTGTACATATATGTATTTGAAATACTGTTATTTATTTTTCAAATGCATATATGATAGTATAATATTTAAGTTTGAATCCTAACAAACATTTTGATCAATTTAAATAGTGTTAAAAAAATTAGATATAAGAAAAGGGAAATAAATCTATAGAATTTTAACTAAAATTAAATAATAACTTTTGATAAAATAATAATATATAAAAGTTCTAATATTAGATATATATATATATATATATTGATCTAGTTACATTATAAATTAATGTTGGGATTATGTTGTTTTGTTAGTTCACATATATATTTTTTCTAATTGTTAGAAATGTGTCGAATTTCATTGATTTAGTTTATTGATTAATATTCTTAGATAATATAGTTTTCAATTGACTAATGTATAGTGAATATTCTCCATGTCTTTGTTTTATGTTTTCACTGAGACTATACTATAGTGTCATTATTATTTGTAAATAGTACTAAATTTTAATGAATTTATGGAATATTTTTATGTTTTCATATATTTTGTTAATGTAAAATTAGGATGCTGGTCTGGTATATTATTAATGTTATATGTAAATTCTATATGATAAATTTTGAAATTATGTATTTTTCGATTCATACTTTCTTTATTCAAAAGTTTCTGTTCTTTAATATTTTTTCGCTAGTTAATTTTATGTTAGTCTTTCAACTATTTAATTTATATATCGAACTATTTTTTATTATTATTCGTTTTGTTTACTAACTTATATTGATTTCCTTATTATTTTAAAATAATATACTTTTAAAATCTTTAATTTTTTAAATAATAATAAAATAATGACTTATAGATTTTGGTGCTTTTAAATAATATGTGAACACTATCAATGATTTATAGCATCAAATTATATATAATAAATGTAATTTGTGAATATTTTGAATAGCATATAACCTAAAAATCACATGTCAGAAATTTATATAGCTAAAACTGTTTAAAATTATTGTATTTTAATATTAATTATTGTTGTTGTTAGCTATGTTTATGATTATTTTCGAAATTCTATAATAAATTAAGATGAAATTATATATAATGTTTTTTTTTTAAGTTTACCATATTTTATATTGATTTATATTTTATTTTGAAATAAACGATTTTGGTAAAATTGACATTTTAAAAATAGAGATATAGCTATTTTAGATCTTATGTGGATATCTTCAATGGCTTATAGCCTAAACTTTTATATAGTATAGAACACTCTTAATAATTTATAGCATCAAATTATATAAGTAAATTTAATTTGTAAATATTTCATATAACCGAAACTTTAAAACGACATGTTTAAAATGTATATAGTTAAAATTGTTGGAAACTATTGCATTTTAAAAATAACTATCATTGTTGTTATTTTTATGATTATTTTCAAAAATCTATAGTATATTAAGTTAAATTATATATAATTTTTTATTGTAAGTTTACCATATTTTATATTGATTTATATTTTATTTGAAATGAATGATTTGCTAATATTGACATTTTTTAAATAGTAAATCAAAAAGGTAATTTGTCTTAATATCATTGGTTGTTTTAAATTCTATGTGGACACTCTCAATGGCTTATAGCCTCAACTTTTATTTTTAAATTTATATAGTTAAAATTGTTAGAAATTATTGTATTTTAAAAATAATTATCATTGTTGTTAGTTATTTTATGATTATTTTCGAAAATCTATAAGTTAAATTATATATAATATTTTTATTTCTTTTAAGTTTACCATATTTGATATAGATTTATATTATATTTGAAATAAAAGATATTGGTAATGTTTACATTTTTAGAAATAGCAAATTAAAAAAATAATTTGTCATAATGTAACTGGTTGTTTTAAATCTTATGTCTTAACTTCAATGGTTTATAGCCTCAACTTTTATAGAGCATAGTACACTTTTAAAGCTTTACAACATCAAATTATATAGAATAAATGTAATTTGTGAATATTTTGAATACCATATAACCTAAATTTTAAAAACCACTTGTTTTAAATTTATATAGTTAAAAATTGTTGGAAATTATTACATTTTAAAATTAATTATCATGTTGTTAATTATTTTTATGATTATTTTCGAAAATTTATAATATATTAAGTTAAATTATATATAATGTTTTTATTTTTGTAAGTTTACCATATTTGATATTGTTTTATATTTTATTTTGAAATAAACGATTTTTGTAATATTAATATTTTTAAGAAATAGCAAATTGAAAAGTAATTTGTCATAATAATATTATGATTGGTCGTTTAACATCCTACGTGGACGCTCTCAATGGCTTATACCCTCAACATTTATATAATATAGATTATTCAAAAACAAAATCACACATAATGTAACACCATTTTTCAAGAATAAATTTAACATTCATTCAAAAAAATAATATATATAGGGATCATGTAGTAGCTGATGCAACAACGTAGAGAGGGAACATGCGATGAATCACACTATCAGTTGATTCAGCAACATCGGTTTTAATCAATAAGAAACAACTCAAAACTCATAAGTAAACCACCCTTAATGATGTTACGTGTTTCCTAAAATTGAATCATTCTAGCATGAAATTCATTCTTATTAAACCCTTTTATAAGATCATCGAAAACCAAAGAAGAAGCACAAACAACAATTCTGTAAATATTTCTTTTCTTTTTCAGTCTCTCTCTTTGCCAAAGTAAATCTTGAAACCCTTTGATGTTTAGACAGATATTTCTAGTCACCCTAATACTTCACATATTAGAAAGTTTTCTTATTTTATATATTAAGAAAATTTCCATTTTAAAAAGTTTTAGTTTTTATTATTTAACATCAATTTTCCATTTTATTTTGGTATAAATGATACTTTGGATTAATTATACTTAAAAGGACATAATTTTGTATTTTAACATAATTTATTATCTTAAAATGTCAATATTACCAAAAATTGTTCATTTAAAAATAAAATAAAAATCAATATCAAATATGGTAAAATTACAAAAGTAAAAACATTATATAATTTAACTTAATACATAACTGATTTTTGAAAATATGACGAATTATTATATTATTATTTTTTAAATGTTAATAAGAAGACAATAATGTTTTGTTAATATTACAATTTACTTTTGATTTTCCTTTTTACTTTAACAATTAAAATTTGTAAGCAAATTGTAAAATATTAATATTTATTTTGTTAGTTTAAACTATATATGGAACACTAATTTCGTTTTTAATATAATTTCTGAATATTAACATTTTTTATATTTTCAAAAATAAGTTATGTATTAAAAAGACAATAATGTTTTGTTAATATTACGATTTACTTTTGATTTTCCTTTTTACTTTGACAATTAACATTTTTTAAACAAGTTGTAAAATATTAATATTTATTTTGTTAGTTTAAATTATATATGGAACACTAATTTCGTTTTAATATAATTTTGGAAATATTAACATTTAAAAATATATATATAATAATTTGTAATATTTTCAAAAATCAGTTATGTATTAAGTTAAATTATATAATGTTTTAACTTTGTAATTTTACCATATTTGATATCGATTTCTATTTTATTTTAAATGAATAATTTTTTGGTAATATTGACATTTTAAAACTAATAAATTAAAAAAATGATTTGTCATATTATGATTGGTCGTTTAACATCTTATGTGGACGCTTTTAATGGCTTATAGCCTCAACTTTTATATAGTATAGATAGATCTTCTTCCCCCCCTCTTCATTTTAGTGATGACATGTGACAACCAAAACATGTTACAATGCTCCGAAATTAATATATAAAGGATATTATAAAATAAATTATTAGCAATAAACCGGTCACAGACCTTCATAAGAATAGTTACAAATAGAATAAAATGATCAATAATGTTATTTGCACTAAATTGTTTTCTTTATATCATTCTGCTGCAATGATATTTACAATAACAACGCTGCATCTTTTTTCCTTTCGTGGGCGGAAATGTAGAGATCTTCTCACATGTCATGCATTCAAAAGGTTTTACTCCATATTTATTGTTATCCGTCATGGTTATGTTTGACAATTCAATGCATTTATTAGGATTGCTGCAAAAGTCCTAGTGCCACTCGTAGCCATAACACACTGGCTTGGGCTTAGCTTCCACATCTAGAAATTGATAACATCCGTACAAAACGGCATTTTAGATAGTAGCACAAACAAAAAAAAATGTGTTAAAGCTTTTCTTTTCTCAACAAAAAGTCGCTGAAAATGACAAATTGTATACTAGAAACCATGAGCACAATACCACACCTCATAATTCGATGTAAATTATAGAAGTTTTTTTACTTGGAGAAAGTTAGCTTTGGGCATTCGGTTCTTCAATTATGTTGACTTTTTTATTTTCCTGTTTTCAAAAATTGGAACCACTTGGGTTTCACAATGGTTCAGTTCGGTTCGGGTTTAGTTTCGATCGAATTAGGTAACCATTTGGGTATTTGTTGTTTCGAATAATTTTGGGTATTACTGGTTATTTTCAGATGTATTCAAGTATTTTCAGATATTTTGGTACTTGGATTTTAAGGTATTTTTGGTATTTTGGATTTTCTGGTTTTCCGAGACATTTCTTTTTGGTTCGATTTTGGTTTCTTTGGTTCGTAAAAAAATGAAACCATTCAGATGTTTTAAGTCCGGTTCAGTTTTGATTTAGTTATTGCTAGTCAGTTCAATTTGGTTCGGGTTTATATACTCACCCTTAGAACAAAGATAACATGTTTGCTTAGTTTTTGTAAGAGATGTATTTTTATATAAAATAAGAAATAAAATTGAATATCAAATTGAACGAATACTAAAAAAGGAAATAACATATTAAAGAAAGAGCTAAAGGAAATAAGTTCTAGAATTATATTTATTCAAATTAGTGTATCGTAATTGCATATGTTGTAAAATCAGTTGTCATCAATTATAATAGAACTAAGATTTAAATATAAACTAGATTTTGATCCGCGCTTTCAAAGCGCGAGATTATTTTCGACACAAACCAAATTATATGAAATAAATTTACATTTTTGATTATGTATCTACATTTAAATGTTACAAATGAAGCGTTATATCCAGTGTTTTGGGTCACGACCCGGACCCGCGGTTAAACTGACTAAGTGATGACTTTATATAGAGTCCGATTTGTTTTTTATTTAAACTCCTTATTTAATTTTAAAAAAATTTGCAAAATACGCTAAAATTTAGGACCCGGCTACTGATTGAACCTATGGGTGGCCACTATGTAATATAATTTGACTTAAATTTTCATATTTAAAGTATTCTAATTTATGAATGTTTAGATGAATGGTAGATATATATTATGAATGTTATGCTCTTATTTTACAAAAGTTAGTCAAACTAATTTATCATTTTATTGTAAGCGTAATGGATCAATTTTCGAGATGATATATACTAAATTAGAAACTGATACATGAATGTGAGATGGATTTTGATCCGCATTGTAAGCGTAATTGATCAATATTCGAGAGGATACATACTAAATTAGAAATAGATACATGAATGTGCGATGAATTTTGACCCGTACTTTAATGTTTCTTATTAGATTTTGATCAAATATTAATATTTATTATTAGATTTTCACTCGTTTTTTAATTTTTTTTATTAGATTTTGATAAAATATTAATGTTTATTGTTAGATTTTGACTCGTACTTTTTAAAGCGAGATGAATTTTTATTCATATACTGTAAAAAAATATTTAAGAAAGAGCTAAAGGAAATAACTTCTAGAATTATATTTTTTCAAAATTAGTGTATCGTAATTGCATATGTTGTAGTAGTAATCAGTTGGTCATCAATTATAGTTGAACTAAGATTTAAATATAAACTAGATTTTAACCCGCACGTCCGTGCGGATATTTTTCTATTTTATAAATGTATTTGATATTATTACAAATATTTTATTTATATAATTTTAATTTTGTGCTATATATTGTGTAACTCTATAATTTTTTTATATTTGTTCTTCAACATTATTAATATATAGTGATTTGTTTAAAACATTTTAATTTGTTATTAAATTTTATTACTTACTAATATATTTTCGAGTTAGATATAATAAACTAACCATATGAAATAATCAAATAAAGAATCTCTTTCAAAATATGTTTTTTTTATTTATACATTTTGCATATAATATATTTTAAATTTACTTGTTTATATTATTTAAAAAAAATCTATTTAATATGTATAAAAAATACACTTTAACATATATCATTTTAGTGTTTTACAGAATTTATAAGTTAGAACACTGATTTGTTTAAATAATATAAACCTATTTTTAGTAAATTTTATACATAGTAGTATCTATCATATTATTTTATTAAAATTTATTAATATATGATATTTTTGGATGTTATGATATTAAGTTTTATTTTAAAAATTTAAGACTTCATTGCTTTAAAAGAAAATTCCCAACATATTTTTATAATTAAAACAAAAATAAATTTAAAATTAAAATTTGATTTGTCATTAATATTTTAAGTGAGTTTCTAAAATACCATAGTTTTTTATTGACATTTTTTTAAATAGTATATGAATTAAAGTTTATTATATATTATTATATTTTTGTATACAAAAATTTTAAATAATATATTGTTGAGAGTTTCAATATAAATAAAAAATTGTAGATATATAAGTTTAACATATGTTAATAGATTTATTTTGTATAAATCTATTATACAGTTTATGAATTTTATCCTATTTTAATGATGAATGATGATTTATTTAAATGAAAAACTTTACAATTTAAAATTTGTTAATTTACCTATTTAATATAATTTTATCATACTTATTTCATGTAACACTTTTATTTTAATATAATCCAGAATATATTTATAAAATTTATAAAAAAAAGTAGAATTTTATTTTCTTGTTTATAATAAAATTTTAGTTAACATTGATTTATAATAATATTATATAAGTAATTACGAAATTTATTAATGTATTATTTTATAAAAATATTTAAATTTTCAAATAAGATTTTGTTATATTCTTTTTCAACAGATTTTGTTATAATTAAAAAACAAAATTCAAATTTTTAGTTGGTTTATTATTGATGTAAATAATTAAATATGTCATATTAACTAATTTTTGAAATGGTCTAATTACTATTTGTTAATAGTAGATAAAATTTTAAAATTTGTTAATTTACCTATTTAATATAATTTTACCATATTTAACTAATGTAACACTGCTATTTTTATATAATAGAGAATATATTTATAGAATTTATAAAAATCAGTGTAGAATTTTATTTTCCTGTTTTATAATAAAAACTTAGTTAAATTGATTTATAATAATATTATATAACTAATTACAAAATTTATTAATGTATTATTTTATAAAAATATTTAAATTCTCAAGTAAGATTTTGTTAGATTCTTTCTCAACAGATTTTGTTATAATTAATTAATAAAATTTAAATGTTTAGTTGGTTTATTATTGATATAAATAATTACTATTTGTTAATAGTAGATAAAATTTTAAAATTTGTTAATTTACCTATTCAGTATAATTTAACTATATTTAACTAATGAAACACTGTTATTTTTATATAATAGAGAATATATTTATAGAATTTATAAAAAATAGTGTAGAATTTTATTTTCCTGTTTTATAATAAAAACTTAGTTAAATTGATTTATAATAATATTATATTACTAATCACGAAATTTATTAATGTATAATTTTATAAAAATATTTAAATTTTTAAGTAAAATTTTGTTAGATTCTTTCTCAACAGATTTTGTTATAATTAAAAAATAAAAATTCTAGTTGGTTTATTATTAATGTACCAAATTTATATACCTATTGAAATTAAATAATTTAAATATATTATTTTAAATAATATTGGAAGAATCTGTAAATAAGAAAGAAATGAGATGACTAAATGTGTAAATAGAAGAAAATATTTAATCTGCTATCTGTGTTTCCAAACATTCTTACTTTAGTCTACTATCTATGTTTCCAAACACTCCAATTTTGTACTTGATTTTTAATAATATAGATGTTAGTTAATAGATAAGTCACAACATTTTTCAATAAGTCCAAAAAAAATATGCCAAGGTAATTTTCAAATAGGACTCTGTTTTAATATATTAGATTATGTTGCATCTTTCGATTCAATTAATCGATCTAATAAAAAATTTGATAAATTCAAAGAGACAAAATGGGATTTTAAACCAAGTTTATTTTTTTTTGAATCACAAAAGACCACGTTCTTCGTCAAGTAATAGTCAATATCTTAAGTAAAAAAAAATGGTATATTACCTTGAACATGACTCAAAACAAGTGATATGCATATACAAGAAGCCATGAACAAAGTGCCAGACCTCATGATTCAATGTAAATTAAAGAAACTTTTTTTGGTATTCTAGATTATAGAAACGTTATAGTTTTGTTTACTTTTTTTTGTAATAGATGTGTTTCTTTTTTGTTCTTTTTTATCATCCCCTTTATAATAAATATAAGCACCACACTCTAAATATAGGCAGTTCAATAAAACCAACAACGTAATTGGTCACTCTTTTTATACAAATTTATTTTTAGAAAATGGATCTTACAAATTCGTTTAGTTGAGCAAGTCAAAAATAAAAAAGACAAATCTGTCAAATAACACCTTTTGAAGTTTTTGTCATAAAAATAAACTTCAAAAACAAAAATGACCAAACTAGACCTTTTTATTTTTTAAAAATTAATATTTTTTATTTATTTTTCAATTTTAAACCTCACCCCCAAAACTCCACCCCATAACTCTAAACCCTAAGTCTAGATTAGTTAACCCAAGGGGTATAAACGTATATTTACCCCCAAAATCCCACCCTAAAAAGGTTATTTTTGTCATTTTTTCTCTTAAAGTTTATTTTTGTGACAAAAACTTTTTTAGGTCTATCTTAGGGTATTTCTCAAAATAAAAATCACAAGTAACCTTTTTTTTCTGAAAAGGGCATTTGCATAAAGAAAAATAAAATACAAAACGCTTTAGCCTAGTCAGGCAGTTTTCGTGGGCCTTGCCCATTAATACTAATCAAAACCACAGCGAGTCCCGAGTCTTTCCCAAATATGGCAAGAGAATGGACATTGAAAGATGAGATGGTTATGACTTTCCAGACCCGAGTTGCAAAGTAACCAAGTTGATGGAGTGTTTAGACCCCATCACTGTAGCCTGTCTCTGGTTGGATACATGCTTAACACAAACAACCAAATTCGAAAGCTATATTTTGGGGTTCTCCTTGGACACCACACTGTATCAGATCAAGACACTACAGGTTTATGGTGTTGTAACTATTTGTAGACGGCTCTAGTTGAGAAGGTAGTAGTCTTTGACCCGTTTATTATTCATTCATATCTGTCTTCTCCATCTGTCGGTGTTACAGTCGATAGGTGAACCAGAATTAGTACTTGCTCCTCCGATCTTGCATGCGGAAGGATCCAATTCCCATTTATGTTCAAGCTAGATAGAGTTGCAGTGTGTGGAATACCCAACCTAGATGAGGGTGGGAGGTTGAAGAAGTCCGACATACTCGCTCTAGTTGTCACTCCAAAAACGGCAGGTTCGATCATTCCCTATCTCAAATTCTCAGCCAAGAGTAGACAATATGTCTTAAGGGCAATAGTTGTTTTACGAACCATGAATGATTATTTTTTTCATTTATCTTCCAGAAGTTAGCAAGATTTCCTTATACCACTATGTCTATTGTTGGGGTTAAAAATGGTCACGACGAAATCGATGCTTGAATGTTATCTTGGAAAAACGTTACCTCTCTTTCAATAAAAGAAAACAAAAAATCCTCGCTAAAAAAGGAAATAACATATTAAAGAAAGAGCTAAAGGAAATAAGTTCTAGAATTATATTTATTCAAAATTAGTGTATCGTAATTGCATATGTTGTAAAATCAGTTGTCATCAATTATAATAGAACTAAGATTTAAATATAAACTAGATTTTGATCCGCGCTTTCAAAGCGCGAGATTATTTTCGACACAAACCAAATTATATGAAATAAATTTACATTTTTAATTATGTATCTACATTTAAATGTTACAAATGAAGCGTTATATCCAGTGTTTTGGGTCACGACCCGGACCCGCGGTTAAACTGACTAAGTGATGACTTTATATGGAGTCCGGTTTGTTTTTTATTTAAACTCCTTATTTAATTTTTAAAAAATTTGCAAAATACGCTAAAATTTAGGACCCGGCTACTGATTGAACCTATGGGTGGCCACTATGTAATATAATTTGACTTAAATTTTCATATTTAAAATATTCTAATTTATGAATGTTTAGATGAATGGTAGATATATATTATGAATGTTATGCTCTTATTTTACAAAAGTTAGTCAAATTAATTTATCATTTTATTGTAATCGTAATGGATCAATTTTCGAGATGATATATACTAAATTAGAAACAGATACATGAATGTGAGATGGATTTTGATCCGCATTGTAAGCGTAATTGATCAATATTCGAGAGGATACATACTAAATTAGAAATAGATACATGAATGTGCGATGAATTTTGACCCGTACTTTAATGTTTCTTATTAGATTTTGATCAAATATTAATATTTATTATTAGATTTTCACTCGTTTTTTAATTTTTTTTATTAGATTTTGATGAAATATTAATGTTTATTGTTAGATTTTGACTCGTACTTTTTAAAGCGAGATGAATTTTTATTCATATATTTATTTAATCAAAATTAGAAATATTATACATGTGTATTTTCTTAATACAACATTTATTTTGAAGTATATATAATAAAAATAAAATTTGCATTAATATAATTTAATGAAAATAAGATAATTAATTTATATAATCTTCTTCATATATTATAATACAAATTTTTAATTTTAAATATTCGTAAAATTTTATTTTATTATTATATTTTTTGTCAACATTATTATACAAATTAACTATTGTTATTATACACGTCTCATACATGAGAAATACATTAATTATTTTTAATATTTTAATTTAAATATGTATATTAACTTATGAAATGATTTATTAGTTCATATATCGTATTTTAAAACTATTTAATAAGTTGAAGTATGTTGTAAAATTCATAAATATAATTTATTCTGTTATTTTATAACTTATAAATATTTAATTAATGAATTAAGTTACTTTATATTTATTACTTGGTGTAGTAATTTAATTATATATATATATATATATAAATATTATATATTTTTTTATTATATAAATGAATAATGAATATTGTTTTCGTTTTTAAATTTAGTTAATATTAATAATGACTTTATAATTTAAAAACAAATGTATATTTACATTTTAAATAAAAGATATTAACAGATATTATTAAAATCTAATCTTACGAAAAGATACTTAAGAATATCTTTTTTAGATATCTTATTTTGAAAGTATTAAGATAATTGATTAGATATAATATATATTTAATAATAATTAAGTTAGTTGTAGAAGAATAAATAGGTATTTAAAAAACTATAATGGTCCAACTTATACTACTTATAAGTAGATAAAAAATAGAACTATGTTTTAATATATTAGATTATGTTGCATCTTTCGATTCAAATAATCAATCTAATAAAAAATTCGATAAATTCAAAGAGCCAAATGGAATTTTAAACCAAGTTTATTTTTTGAATCACAAAAAACCACGTTCTTCATCAAGTAATAGTGAATAACTTAAGTTAAAAAATGGTATATTACCTTGAACATGACTCAAAACAAGTGATATGCATATACAAGAAGCTATGAACAAAGTACCAGACCTCATGATTCAATGTAAATTAAAGAAATTTTTTTTTTTGGTATTCTAGAGTATAGAAACGTTATAGTTTTGTTTACTTTTTTGTAATAATGTGTTTCTTTTTTGTTCTTTTTTCTATCACCCCCTTTATAATAAATATAAGCACTGCACTCTAAATATAGGCAGTTCAATAAAACCAACAACGAGATTGGTCACTCTTTTAATAGAATTTTTTTTTTAGAAAATGGATCTTACAAATTCGTTTAGTTGAGCAAGTCAAAAAATAAAAATCACAAGAACCTTTTTTTCTGAAAAGGGCATTCGTATAAAGAAAAATAAAATACAAAACGCTTTAGCCTAGTCAGGCAGTTTTTGTGGGCCTTGCCCATTAATACTAATCAAAACCACAGCGAGTTCCGAGTCCCGAGTCTTTCCCAAATATGGCAAGAGAATGGACATTGAAAGATGAGATGGTTATGACTTTCCAGACCCGAGTTGCAAAGTAACCAAGTTGATGGAGTGTTTAGACCCCATCACTGTAGCCTGTTTGTGGTTGGATACATGCTTAACACAAACAACCAAGTTCGAAAGCTATATTTTGGGGTTCTCCTTGGACACCACATTGTATCAGATCAAGACACTACAGGTTTATGGTGTTGTAACTATTTGTAGACGGCTCTAGTTGAGAAGGTAGTAGTCTTTGACCCGTTTATTATTCATTCATATCTCTCTTCTTCATTTTGTCGGTGTTACAGTCGATAGGTGAACCAGAATTAGTACTTGCTCCTCCGATCTTGCATGCGGAAGGATCCAATTCCCATTTATGTTCAAGCTAGATAGAGTTGCAGTGTGTGGAATACCCAACCTAGATGAGGGTGGGAGGTTGAAGAAGTCCGACATACTCGCTCTAGTTGTCACTCCAAAAACGGCAGGTTCGATCATTCCCTATCTCAAATTCTCAGCCAAGAGTAGACAATATGTCTTAAGGGCAATAGTTGTTTTACGAACCATGAATGATTATTTTTTTCATTTATCTTCCAGAAGTTAGCAAGATTTCCTTATACCACTATGTCTATTGTTGGGGTTAAAAATGGTCACGACGAAATCGATGCTTGAATGTTATCTTGGAAAAACGTTACCTCTCTTTCAATAAAAGAAAACAAAAAATCCTCGCATCCGAACTCCTCATCGCGTAACCCATCTCGTCCTGGCTAACGAATCAAGACATGAAATCGAGGGAACAACTGAGTCGCTTCCATGTCTGATCGCCCGTGGGCGATTAGACACGCAACGTCTAGCCGCCCACAAGCGACTAAGATCCGCACCCAACGTCTAGTCGACCATTGGCTAATAGACCTTCCCCGAAGTCTAGTCGACCATGGGCGATTAGACCTTCCCCGAAGTCTAGTCGCCCATGGGGGGGGGGAATGACCATTTAATTTCCCAAGTATTAAAAATTAAAAGTTTAATTCCCCAACTATCATCTACGCAAAATAATTCTTCAATTCATTGTTGACCTAACGAAATTAAACCCATAAAAATCCACGTTTATGACTTAACAAAGATCATTAATCTAATTATTTGGCCCTTTTATAATCATCTTCCCCCCCCCCTCATTTTCTTCCAAATTGAAAATCAGTAAACCCTAAATTGATTTTGGCGACAATTGCATAGTTCATCCCGGCGAATCCTTCAGCGAAAAAAAAATATCTTCAATATCTGAGCATGAAGAAATTCATGAAGAACAAAGAACATTGCTCACAGAACGAATCGATTTCGTATATGCCATTGCATTCTGTAAGTTATTCTTTATATGTTATAGAAATTTCTTAAATTATGTGTAAGTGATAGATAGTGAAATCTTTGAGTTTAGGAGGAGAACACTTTGAATTGCATAAGTGAACTTGTAAACTTATATAGACTTTTAAAATGGCAAAGGGGATTTCCAATAAAGTGTGTGTGTGTTGTAGTGATGTTACCACTTATACATCAAAGTCAGTTGCTAATCCAGGGCGTCCTTACTTTCGTTGTATTGCTTCGCGAAAGGTGAGCTCAACAAATGTTGGGTCTTGCCATCTCTTTGTCTAGTCGCCCATGGGGGGAATGACCATTTAATTCCCCAAGTATTAAAAATTAAAAGTTTAATTCCCCAACTATCGTCTACGCAAAATAATTCTTCAATTCATTGTTGACCTAACGAAATTAAACCCATAAAAATTCACGTTTATGACTTAACAAAGATCATTAATCTAATTATTTGGCCCTTTTATAATCATCTTCTCCCCCCCCCCATTATATTCCAAATTGAAAATCAGTAAACCCTAAATTGATTTTGGCGACAAATGCATAGTTCATTCCAGCGAATCCTTCAACGAAAACAAAAATCTCTCCAATATCTGAGCATGAAGAAATTCATGAAGAACAAAGAACATTGCTCACAGAACGAATCGATCTCATATATGCCGTTGCATTCTGTAAGTTACTCTTTATATGTTATAGACATTTTTTTAAATTATGTGAATGTGTAAGTGATAGATAGTGAAATCTTTTGAGTGTAGGAGGAGAACACTTTGAATTGCATAACTGAACTTGTAAACTTATATAGACTTTTAAATTGGCAAAGGGGATTTCCAATAAAGTGTGTGTGTGGTAGTGATGTTACCACTTATACATCAAAGTCAGTTGCTAATCCAGAGCGTCCTTACTTTTGTTGTATTGCTTTGCGAAAGGTAAGCTCAACAGATGTTGGGTCTTGCCATCTCTTTGTCTTCTTCCTTCACTTTTTGTAAACTAGTTTTTTAATTATTTTTTTTCTGGTTGCAGGATGGTCATTTGTTTAAGTGGGTTGAAGATGGGATGTATGAAGAAGTGCAAGTCATGTTACAAAGGGTTGAAATCATGGAAGTGAATGAATTAAAATTTGAGCTTCAAAATTTCAACGAAGAAGTTCTTCAATGCAAATCTAAACTTAAGAATCAAAGATGAAGAATATTGTTCTTTTTGTATTTTTGTATTCTTGTCCTTGTAATCATGCACCACGTGATGTTTGATGGTGAAGGCAAAAAATAAGGTAGTGTTTTGCTTGTTGTATGTTTTATGAATGTAAGACTTATGAATTTATCTATGTAAAGACAGCAAATTTTCAAATCTCGAAGCAAGAGGATCTATTCTTGTTCGTCTCACACTCGTATTGCCTTCAAAGTGATTAATAAGAGTATCCCAAGCATCTTTGGCAGATTCCCTCCCTTGTATAATCTTCAACTAATCTAGATCAACATCAGAAAAGATGGTGGTGAGAGCTTTAGAGTTAAACTTTGAGGCAACTTTATTAGAGTCAGTCCACCTTTCCTTTGGCATACTATATACTTGTCTTCCATAACAATAGTCAGAGCCGTCCATCCTTGCTCTACAGCAGTCCAAGCATCGTTATCTGTGCCTCCTATGATATGACGCATCCTCGCCTTCCAATGTCCAAAGTTCCCTTCGTCCAGCATGACTGGTTTTTGAAAAGCTACCAGTTCTTTCATGGTTTCCTTGATTGTCGCAGGATCACAACCTGTAAGTAGATTAAGAGTTGTTTACACTAAAGACCACTTTTTGACTTTCCTTTACATCTAAAGTCACTTCATACATGTGAGACACTTTTTTGTGGGCCAACCATAGATTATGGACAATTTTACCCTTAAATGAATGATGCGCGGTGGATGATGTTTGGATTGGTGATGTGTGGATGGGTGATGCGTGGACGGAGATACATGGACGGGTTAATGGATGATGTGTGGATATGTTACATAGAAGACAACAAAATAAATCTTTGTAGGCTAATTTATAGATCATAAAAGCTTCCAATATAAGACATAGTTTCCATTAGTGCAACAACAACTGAAATGTTATGAATCGATCCATTGGTTGTGGACGGCTCACATGCACCCACATCACCAAGCAAGACATTGTCAGAAGCCACCCCACTAGTCTCCGGAGATGCTGTCCACGCTGAGCAATACCACGACGACTCCATCCACACCCCACATCATCCGTCCAAACTTCAATCATCCACACATAACTTATCCACGCGCCAGCTATCCACACACCACTCATCCAGACAACCACCATCCACACACCACCAGTCCACCCCTCCCCAGTCCACACCGCACTCTTATCATCATAAAATATCCTCAATATGATATCCTCAATATGAGCGGTTACTGTGTCAAACAAAACTAGTTGAGAAAAACTATAATCAAATTTATATGTACTCACAAGAAATCAAAGAAAAAAATAGTTATGTCTGTATACAAATTAGAAATATGACTCCTTATTCAAAAAGAAAAATAACCTGGAAAGCAAAAAAAAGAAGCATTTGGAAATCGCTCAATAAGTAGATCTGAGGAATCCGTCCAACAACAAATATGAGTATATCTGATGGGTCTTCGGAGGAAGCAAAAAAGGAGGCGCCGAACCACCGCATACGCCGGAACCAACAACACGCAGTCTCGTACAGAGGGATCTTGCCACCATGGAAGAGGCACACATTCCCTAAGAGAAAAAATCACAAAACTCAAAAATATCTGCTCCAAATCAAACAATTAACATAGTGAGTCAAGTCAAAGTTTTCACATTTACAGACATTAAAAAAAACTGAAATTTGATTTAAAGAAAAAAGAGAGAGATAAATACATTAGAAAATGTGTTTGGTCAAACATTTGAGATTGTGAATCTCTCAATTTTGAGAAATAGATATTCGTCTAAGAAGAGGATCAAAGAAAGATTATGGTGAAACTATCTATTTTAGTGTTAAACTTAAAAAGAAGTTTGTAAAATATGTAGTTTAATAAAAATTTGCAGAAGCTTGATGTACTACTAAAATACATAGAGAGAGAAAGCGATGAAGACAAATGAATTTAAAACAAAAAATAATTGGATCACATGGTTTGAAAGATAAAATGGACAAATCATCATTAGAAAGTGTGTCTCCAGCACAATGTGCCTCTTGGTGTAATTGAAAAATGATAATGTGACTTTTACTGTAAATTTTTCGTAGATTAATTAGTCTACATAAGTGACATGCTCTGATACCAAATGAAAATTCTAATGGATACCAATGATAGAAAGAACACAAGCAATACCAAGAAAAACTACTTGTATATTAAGAATCACTTAAACAATCTTCTTAGATCTGTTTGATCAGGTTTACTCAACGTCACACACGACTTGAGACGGACCAATTCTTAATCTACCCAAAGCACGGTGATCGAGATGTTCTCAACAATTGCCCTTACAATGATTGCAGTTCAAAACACACTCTAGAACTCGATGATAATCTTCCAAAAATCGTACCCTAATTGAAATGTCTAATCTCCTATATATACTCAACTCTGTATATCTTGTGATAAGCATGAATCTTCCCAAAATCTTATTGTTTGTCACCTGGCAAATCCTCCTAGATTATTGGATCTCTATTTTCGACTAGTGATTCCCTCTCAGTTTATCCACCTTGTGTAACTCACATCACATCGTGCATAACACATAGGAACAAACGCTAACTTCCGCTCAATGACTCCACCCTATGTAACACAAGTCGTCACTTGTGTAACACACTGAAGCAAACCCTCGAACCATTGAGCTTTCAGCTTTGACTCCCTCTCTCTCAGGGATGTGAATCTTCTAATATCTTGTATGACCTTGACTTGTTCTTTTGAATTAATCTTTTAACCACTGAAGTCTTAAATCCGTCTGATCGACAAACCGTTCCTACTAAACCAAAAACTTGGTCGAACCATTAATGAACTAGTACTTTTGGCGGGAAGGATATGGTGACAAATCATGGTCCCACATTGGATTTGGTTGTTGGGAAGATTTGGATGCTTGCACTGAGTTTTTCAAAGCGAAGAAATAGCAATGCTTGGTGTTTGGATCCTCTATCGCTCCTGACATATATGCACGTATAAACACCTTGATTCATATGCTTTGGTTGGAGTGACGGAGCCAGAATTTTTTTGGACCAGGGTCATAATTTTTTTGTATCGAAATCATATTTTTTTGTAACTATAGAAAAATGAGATTAAAATTAATATAAATCTAAAATTAGATTTAAAGAAAAAGTATAAATATCTTAATTGTATAAAATTTTATCTTTAATATTTAATAATTATTTTTTTGGTGTCAAATTTACTTTTTAAATAGATCGATACAAATTTTACTTAAGCAAAACATTTTTTTTTTTAAAGTAGTGGGGTCAGCTGACCCCCTCCTTGTTAGCTGCCTCCGCCCCTGTTTGGTTGTATGGTTACTCATATTTTTCTCTTGATCGGATGAAACACATAAATGAAGGAACATTGGTGGCTAATGTTTTGATGGAACGCTGGAGTGGAAGCTTTCCTAAAACATCTACAGAGCAAAGATAAAGGATGTTTCCTAGATATCATGAGCATGGTGGATTCAAAAGAAGAAGAAGCTAGGGTTTATGAAGAAGATATACTGGTGGAGGATGATTATGTATTCCATTAATTAGTAAATATTATGTACTTATTGTAATTGATGTAGTTTAGGAAGTGAGAAACTCTTTACAATGTAATCATAAGTTGTTAGTAAGATCATTAGAAAATACAATATTACACAATTTTCTGGTCCACTAACTTCTCATACATTTTTCTTAATCATCTACACTAACCATAGAATGAAGAAAAACCCATCACATGTTCTTCAATCTTCTCCGGGTGAAGCTAAGACCGTGCGCCGGAATAATTCACCCTCTTGTTATACATTTTCAAACCCTAAAACTCATCCGTTCATCTAGAAACCAAAGTCATCACCATCAAACATTATCGAAGAATGTAAACTATCACTCCCTTGATGATCCATAGAACCAAACTCATCATGAGGTTCACCTTCTCTCAACATCTCAATCACTTCCACAGCTTCTCTCATCTCCATCCTTCTCTCTTCTTCTTCTTCGCAGCATCTCAACCCTATTTTCAACAAACTAATCATTTCCGCTTTACAATTTTTCTTCCCTTTCATTTCCTTGTCAAACACGTCACTTGTTTTCTTCTCCTTAACCATGTCATTAACCCATGTCACAAGACTCATGTTCGGGTCGTAACCTTGGGTTAAATAATTCTCAGGGAATCTCCCTGTCAGAAGCTCCAATATCAACACACCGAGACACCAAACATCTGTCTTCTTTGTTATGGCTTGTCCTTTCTCTGGTCTATACTCTGGTGATTTGTATGCAGTCATGAAGTTATGTGCATGGTCTGAGCTCATCACCGGTCTTAGAGCGTAATCTGTTAACAGTGGCTCGAGTGATTCGTCTAAAACTACATTCGATGACTTTATATGACCATGAGGATAGTTAATGTTGGTAGCTCCTTGAACAAGTAAGATAAACCATTTGCTAATCCTTTTATGATCTTTAACCGTGTTAACCAATCCAATCCAGGTTGATCCGCGGAGTGGTTCGCTGAAAACATAGAACATAAAACTCAAACTGTTAGTAATCCCCGGTAAAAGACCTAACTGCCAATTGATTTTAAGATGGAAGTCTCTCGAATGTATAATATAATGTTAAAACATACCATGAAGATGGCTTGCCAAGCTACTATTAGGCATAAACTGTGTGACTAAGAGCTTTTCTTCTCGCCGGTAATAGTAAGCGACAAGAGGCAATAGATTCGGATGGTTTAATCTCCCTAACCTTCTCATATGCTCATGAAACTCATCTCTCCCAACATTGTTCATATGTTTATACCTCTTCACGACCAATGTTTGTCCGCTAGATATCGCTGCTTTGTATGAAGCACCAAACGTTCCACTACCAAGAACTTCAGCTGAAGCTCTAAGAAGATCTTGAAGACCGAATCTTTTAATGTCGTCCCTCACAAACAGAAGCCTGCCTGCTGGATCAGGCATGGATCCTCTCTTTGCATGATTCACAACAGATTCTGCTGGTTTATTGATCTTACTGTTCTCAGGTTCATGATAAGTGTAGCTCTCTACCCTTTCTTTACCAGCAGAAGGATAATCTGACAAGCAGTTTCGTCTTCTTGATTGGATGAAACATATCACAAGCGCGATGATCACTAGTATTATTCCAATAGAGATCAAAACAATTGCTATAGTGTTAAAAGATCCGGTGTTCTCCCCCTGGGGAGGACTAGGATGAGATCTTGGATCAACAGGAATACCCGGAGGCGGAGGGGAAATAGAACATGGACTTAAGGGAGGACCACACAAATCTTTGTTACCTACAATTTACAAAACAAAAAGACATTCAAATTGATTTTACTATCATGTTAATCTAATACAGACCAATGAAAATGTACCTGCAAAAGAGCCAGGATCCATGTTTTGAAGGCTTTCAGGGATGGGTCCATCTAGATCATTGTTTTCAAAGCTAGCTAACTTAAGATCCTCTTGTTTAAAATATGGTATATGCCCTTGAAACTGATTACCATTTAGCCTCACCTCTATAAGCCTAGGCAAAGAAGTTAAAGAAGCAGGGATTGTCCCACGAAACGCGTTATTCGCCAAGAAAACCTTCTTCAAATGGGGCATATCTTGAAATGCATCTGCTGGAATCTCCCCCGAAAACCGGTTATTAGACAAATACAAAGATCTCATAGAAGTAAGCCTATTAACCTGAGGCATTGGGCCATTGAAATCATTGTTCATGAAGCTTAACGTTCGTAGATTCTTCATAGGAACCAATGGTTCTAGGTCTAACATCCCGGTTAAGCTCATTCCCTCAAGTTGTAACCCATAAACGAAATTGGTACATAGAACACCGAACCAATTCGCGTAGTTTCCTCGACATGGTGATGTTAATGGATCCCAGCTATTAAACCCTGAACCATTTGCTAATGTATCTTTGAATCTCAGGAGACAATCTGCGTCTGAATCTGGCACAACCATCTGAGACATTACGACCGGACATAACACGGTGATAAAGATGATGAGGAGAATGCAAGAAGGTTGAGTTTTCTTGAAGGCCGTGTTCTCCCAAGTTCGCATTGCGGTTTACACGACGCACAATGGAACTAATATGATCTCAGTGAAATCTTTATTGCTTGTTCTTGTGGTGGCTGCCGTGAAAGCCAAGAAGTTGCATGAATGGGACGAGAGGGGAGAACAAAACCTACCACGAATAAGCCACAAGTGTGTTACGTAAATTAACAAATATTTGTTTTTTTTTTTAATTCCCCTATTTTCTTCTTTCTGTTTTCTTTTTTTTGATTTGTGTCATCTTAAGATTATTATTAGGTTAGAGATATCCTTGGATAACCATTCAATTATCTTGTTTTTAAGTTTTTTATATATATAAGCTTTGTTGTTCTGATTTGTCATTTGCTTTTTTGTTCCAACCAAAGTTTTTATTTTTGTTTCTAAATGATTTAACAAGTGGTCGATCATATTATATAACAAGTTTCAAAAGTTAGGCGTTGCTTGCACAACTGCTTTCTTAAGTAGTTAGCCCATATTTTATTCTCATATTTGGATCATTAAACAAGATTCTTTTCTGTATACAAATAAAAAAATCATTAGTTATGATCGATCAGGAGATCATCACAATATAAATTAGATACACTGTTTGACTCACATGCTAACCACCTGATATGTCAGGGCCATCAAAATATATATCAGGTACACTGCCTTTAAAATAGGTTTGGCTAAAACTTACATGAATATATATATTAAACTGTTGTGATATTGATTATTATTTTTAGGCATTTACAGAAAATATACAAATTTTGTTATGCATGGTAAGGTTCACTAGTCCAAGTAGTTACCGCTTGAGGATGATTGGCAGATTCGGAATTGGTTCATCAATTCTGAATTTACAGTATTAAGTAGTCACAAATGGATATATAAATAAAATAAATATGATTGCTGTGAAATTTGTGTCGCCGATAAGTAGCCACAACTTTAAGCTTTAGAATAAATAATCATTCATTTATTAATGTTTAGAACTCACTCAAAACTAAACAACTATTATGTTCTTCCTTGAAACAAATTGAATTCCTTTACTATTCTATTTCTTATTGTATTAGCTATTTCTTTTTCCTATTACAAATAGCTCTTGTTATCCTAGTTTCCTTACAGATAATTTTCTTTCCAAGAAATGTTAAAGCTTATCCAACATTCTCTCTTAATCTTCAAATTGCTCTTGATAGTGTCTTGTACTCTGAACTTGTTCCTCATTTCTTTGAACTTTATCTATGCCAAGGCTTTGGTTAAGATATCTTCACACTTATCTGCTCCACGTATGAACTCTACCTCGATTTGATTATTTTCCATACATTCTCGAATAAAATGATATCGTTTCTAAATGTGCTTACTTCGACGTTGAAAGACCAGGTTTTTGGCAAGTGCAATGGCTGACTTGTTGTCAATGTAGATTGTCGTCCCTTCATTTTTTTCCCGTGATTTTACTTAGAAGATCTTGGAGCCAGATTGCTTGCTTAGCAACTTCCGTAGCCGCCATGAATTCAGCTTCGCAGGAAGGACAAAGCCATTGTATCCTGTTTCTGAGAACACCACATTATTGGTGTGTCTCCGAAGTAAAACACATGACCTGTAGCACTCTTTCCGTCATCTGGTTCACTGTTGTGACTGCTATCACTAAAACCAGTGAGCTTATGTAGTCTACCATTCTTGAACATTAAGCCATAGATGAGAGTTCCTTTTAGATACCTTAGTACTTGCTTCAAGGCGTTTCTGTGTGATACTCTTGGGGAATGCATATATCTGCTTAGGATTCCAAGTGAGAATGCCAAATCAGGTCTCGTATGTAAGAGATACCTAAGACAGCCTATTCTTCTCTGATACAAAGTTGCATCAATCTCGGGTTCATCAAGAGGTTTTGACAACTTCAACCCAAACTCCATAGGTATTTATAATGAGTTGCAGGTGTTCAATCCTGCTTGTTTTAAGATTCGGCTTGCACATGCTTCTTTTTGATATCTATTCCTTCGACCTTTGCTTTACTTCAATACCTAGATAATATGTTGTTAAATCGAGATTCAGCAATAATACAAGGCACAAAGTAACTCCAAGAATATGTATCTCTTTTATTAGAAATCCTTTACACAATCTCTTACAGACTTGCTTGATCCAAATTACACGACTCGACGCGGATCGATTTCTAACACACCCAACTTGCGTGAATCAACCCCTGTTGATCACGTCTACAAATCACTCACTTTTGAAACCCCAAAATCCCCTTTGTGTTTCTGTGAGAATTACAATATCAAAAGCCCTAACCTAATTCTAGGAGAAGGCAAGATATATATCAAATAATCTTTTCATATTATTTAATATATTATTTCTTATATTTTAGCATCACCAAATCTTCCAATTTGTGATCTAAATATGCTTATTTAAGGCATATTTCGTCAACCAAACATATGAAAATATTTCACATCATCACATCTTTGATATCTCCTTTTTATTCTCCGAAGCGTGTGTAACACCTCATTTTCCATGTGTGACACCCAAACGCGAATCAATGCTCCACCATTGTAGCAACCTATTAAGCTCCAAAGTCTTGAGCTTACATTCTCCCCCTTTTTCACTGAGTTTTACAACTCAAGCTCTCTAACCTCTAAGCACAATATGCTTATCCTGAACTCCCCCTGAAGCAAGTATCATCTCCCCCTGCTTGAGTGAAAAACTCTGTGAAAAACTTCATGTGTATGACTCATTGGTATACTCGTGTGACACACCTTTCGTAAACTTAGGATACATATCCTTCTTAGCTATCCGTATATGTCCATACCTTCTGAGTTCCACATAACAAAAGTTCATCCTCAAAGTTCGCTCAATCTGATTTCTACGAGCATAACAGTAGGCAACATTATGTCTGGTCTTACCACAAAAGTGACAGCCATTCCTTCGTTTAGCAACAACTTTTATGTCTTGTACCTATTTTGATGGTTCTGCAGCTACTGATATGCTAGTTTGTTGTGCTGTATCTTTGAGTTTATCATCTGATTTAACTGCAGCTTTCATGAAGTTTATCCCATCAGCCTTGTCATGATCTTGATCATGTGAAGTAGTACCTTTATAACCCAAACCCCAACTGGTTTTTGGAGGCTGCCCAACCGATAGGATATGATCCAGAGTAGCTGATCCAGTGTTCAACATTCTTACTTTCTTGTAGTTTTCACTAAGTTCTCTTTGTAGTAGCCGGCTTTTCTCGAGTTCCTCATTCAGTAGTTGTTTTGTCTGCTCATATTTAGTCTCCACACTCTTTAGATTGTAGGCCTGCTCAGAGGTTGTCTTTTGTAGACTATGTAGATCAAACTCCTTCTCTTCTTTTGACACCCTAGTCTCTGATTTATTGTTGTTTTGAGACTCTAGAATGTTCACTTGTGCTTTCAGCGTTGCTTTATCTTTGATCAGCTGAATATTTTCTTCACTGAGTTTAGTAAATTGACCAAAGAGAACCTGATACTCAGCAAAAAGATCAGCATTTAAATCACTTTTTGTATCACTGTGTGACGCATCAGAACTGAGGTGTGACACACACGTACGAGATTCAACTTTAGTGATGTCTTTTTCAGATCCCACAACTCCATGAAGAGCCACGAAATTGAGAGCATCTCCTTCTCTCTCTGACTTTCTATCACTGCAGCTTCTCTTCTTCTTCATCTTCTTTGTATTCACATAATCTGACTTTATGTGCCCATAACCATTACATCCATTACACTTGATTTCTTTTCTCTTGAATGATGGACAAACTGTTTTGACATGTCCAATACCATGACAATTAAAACACACCACTTCATGACTTTTATGTCTTTCTTCTTCTCTAGGCAGTGTTTCGTTGGACATCTTATGCAAAAGATTCATGGTTTCTTCAAGTTTCTGAATCATTAAGTGAATAGATTCTTCAAGTTTTGGAGCTCTTTGGATGTCTTCTTCAACAGTAACTCTTGAGTCTTGAACAGGATTTGACAACTTAGATTCTAGTTCCATCTCCTCAGCCTTTCAAATTCCTACTACTTCAGCGAACTTCAATTCATCAGTGTTCATCGTCAAGGTTATCGCCGCTTTGTGTGCTGAAAACTTAGTAGGTAAACATCACAAAAGTTTCTTCACCAGTTTTGCATCTTCATATTTTTCCCTAAAACTTGTGCTTCATTGGCTATGGAGCTGAGCTTGGCACTGAAGTATCCTATCTTCTCATCATCGGCCATCCTTATGTTTTCAAATTGTGATGCAAGCAAGTCCAATCTTATCCTCCTAACATTCACAGTACCCTCAAAAGCGTTTTGTAGTATATCCCAAGCCTCTTTAGTTGATTCACATCCTTGTATTAGCTCAAATTGCTTACCATCTACAGAACTAAAGATTGTATCCAATGCTTTCGCATTAAACTTTGAAAGCTTTTTCTCTGCTGCAGTCCACTTTGTCTTTGGTTTAGGTGTCTTCAAACCTATTCTAGCACCACATATGGTTCTTCCCATCCAGTTTGAACAACCGTCCAAATATCTTCATCAGTTCCACGTAAATATGCTCTCATTCTCACTTTCCAATACCCATAATTCACATCATTCAGCAGCAACATATTATGTGCCAAAATCGCCATAATCTCTTCTCAGGATCTCACCTTGGTACGAAGAACCCTCCTTCGTTTAGGTGTCCCGCTCTAATACCAATTGTTAAATCGAGATTCAGCAATAACATAAGGCACAAAGTAACTCCAAGAATATGTATCTCTTTTATTAGAAATCCTTTACACAATCTCTTACAGACTTGCTTGATCCGAATTACACGACTCGACACGGATCGATTTCTAACACACCCAACTTGCGTGAATCAACTCCTGTTGATCACGTCTACAAGTCACTCACTTCTGAAACCCCAAAATCCCCTTTGTGTTTCTGTGAGAATTACAATATCAAAAGCCCTAATCTAATTCTAGGAGAAGGCAAGATATATATCAAATAATCTTTTCATATTATTTAATATATTATTTCCTATATTTTAGCATCACCAAATCTTCCAATTTGTGATCTAAATATGCTTATTTAAGGCATATTTCGTCAACCAAACATATGAAAATATTCCACATCATCACATTTTTGATATCTCCTTTTTATTCTCCGAAGCGTGTGTAACACCTCATTTTCCATGTGTGACACCCAAACGCGAATCAATGCTCCACCACTGTAGCAACCTATTAAGCTCCAAAGTCTTGAGCTTACATATGTAAGATTCATGAGATCATACATATCGAACTTCTTAGACAGTCCATCTTTGAATTTCATGATCGACTTCAATGAGTTTCCTGTTACAAAGATGTTTTCAACAAAAATGGCAACGATAAGAAGTTTTTCACCCTCCTTTCGATATACTGAGCTCTCCTTTGAGCACTTTATGAACTTCATATTAATCAAGATTTGATTAAGCTTTGTGTTCATGGATCTTGTAGCTTGCTTCAATCCGTATAAAACTTTAGAGAGTTTGAAAACTTTATGCTCTTCTCCCTTCTTTTCAAACCCTTTAGGCTGAGACACGTATACATCTTTTGTTAATTCATTGTGCAAGGATGCTGTCTTTACGTCAAGATGGTGAATCTCCCATTCATTCAAAGCAGCCATACCGAATAGAAGCCTTATTGTTTCAATTCGGGCTACTGGAGCAAAAACTTCATCTTAATCAACTCCATGTTCTTGTATGTATCCTTTCACAATCATTCTAAACTTGAACTTGTTGATAGAACCATCTGTGTTTCTCTTGATTTTAGAAACCCACTTGAGACCTATGATTTTGACTCCAGCCGGTTTTTCAACAAGGACCCAAGTTTTATTTTTATTGATTGAGTTAATTTCATCTAAGTTGCGTTTGTCCATTGGATGCAGTCTTTTGCTTCTTGATAATTGATTGGTTCGTCATTAAGAGAAAGAAGAAGAATCTTGCATTCTATATCAGCAAGTAATATACAATCGTCAAGGTGACTTTTCCGACTTACTTGACGGGTTGATCTTCTTACTTCTTGTGGTTCAGTTTGGTTAGTACCTTCATTCGAGTTGATTGATCTATGTTCATCTAAATGTGCTTCATTCTCTTCTTCAGTGACCTCTTCTTCTTGTTGTGTACTGACCATAAAAGGACTGTGTCCATTGTCCATGGTATCTCCCCATGTCATTATGAACATACCTGATCCATTTCATTCTTTCTTATCAGCTCCCTTCCAGTTCCAATATGATCGCCTTACAATTATTTTCTTAGAGTTTAAATTGTAAAGCCGGTAAGTCTTTGAACCCGGTTCTATTCTGAGATGCACCAACGTCATTGATCGATCATCAAGATTATTGAGTTTTCCTGAGACGATCCTTGCATGAGCAATGCAACCGAAAATTATGAGAAGAGCAATGCTTGGCTTTCTATTTCTCAGACATTCATATAGTGTCTGATTTTTTAAATCCCTTGTAGGAACACGGCTTATAAGATATGTAGCATGGCGTACTGCTTCTTCCCACATATAATTTGGTACATTCATAGCCTTTAGAATGTTGCGTGTCATCTCCATAATTGTGTGATTTCTTCTCTCAACGATACCATTCTATTGCGTTGTGTAAGGCAATGTTAAATGTCATATGATATCATTCTTGTCGCAGAAGTCTTGAAATTCTTTTGAAGTAAATTATCTAACTCTATCCTTAATAAGAGTTACAATCTCCTTGTAGACATCCTTCTCAACAAGACTTTTGAATGCTTTAAACTTCTCGAAATCATCACTTTTCTCTTTTAGTAAAATCGACTACATATACCATGTGTGATCATTTATTATGACGAAGATGTATTTGTTATCAGCTACTGTTGCAGGTGAGATTGGTCCACAGACATCTGCGTGTAATAGCTCCAGTGCAAGTAAGGATTTGTAGTTTGTGGCTTTAGAAAAGCTTGTCGTATTTGTTTTCCAACCAGACATGAGTGACACATCTATTTTCTCCTTCGATATGTGGTAAACCTAAAACCATATCATGTATTACCATAGAATTTATGGTTTTAAAGCTGATGTGTCTGAGTCTTGCGTACCACTATTAAGGTTTTTCTTCGAGTTTTGCAAGTAGACAAGCTGGTTTACCGACTTTAAGACTATCTTGTGAAGTCGATTAGGTGATCTCAGTACTTTCACAAGTAATCCTCCAGTAGGGTCTCTTAGAGTTAAGTAATCTTCCTTCATCCTTAATTCACAACCCTGTTTAGTAGCTTGACCGAGACTCAATATATTGCTTCTCAGTTCAGGAATGAAATATTAGAAGCTTGTGTTCCTCTGTTTTTGCTTCAAACTATATTGACCCCTTTTCGTTGATATCCACACAAGATCCATTGTACTACTCTATATCAGATTTATCTTGCACTTTCAAAAAAACGATTGCAGCAATTCATTGAATCACTCGCTAAGATAAAACTCCATGTGTACATCGATAGCCCGACCCAGTTAGAGAACTCAGTCTTATATATATATATATATATATAAATATATGAGATGAATATAAAATCTTATTTATTATCTTTTAAATTTTAAATACATGCCAATAAATTCAAAATATATGAAAATTCGTATATTATCTTTACATCATAAATATTCCTCCTTGTGAAAGGATATGATTTCTCAAGTTCTATCTCGAGTGTTGCTTCAACTTACTCTCCGGTTTTTCACATTGCATAGCGGTCTGTATAGGGCCAGAAAGTGCAATCGAAACTTTGGATTTTCTCGTTGGTGAGGGTTGGCTCTTAACATCACAACAAAAAGTGACTAAACTATGTTGTCTGACTTTTTCGTGATGGATTTCTCGATGTATTCAAGCTTTGGCTCGAATTCGTTGTCAACTTCTCATGAGGATTTATCTTGTTTAATTTCCTATGCTATTGTAGCCTCTTGTTTATCTCCCAAAGAGGATGTTTAATTCTCTCTTGTCTTTATAGTCCAAGAAGTTGATTTTAATGAAAGTTAGTTGTGTTAAAAAAAAAGCAAACATATAAAAAGAGATGGTCCTGTTTTTCATGTTAAACTCAATTGACTATAGTTAAAAAGAGATCTAAAATTATTGTATCCAAACAAATGTGAAAAACTAAAAATGTTACGTACATAATTTCTTTAAAAACTTAAATCTTAATTTCATAATACTGTGAAATTAAATTTATATACATGCAGCATCTAAGTCGACGTAAGAGGATCTCCAATGGAGATCCTTAAGGGATCCTTAAAAGAGAGTTCTTAGAGATAAAATAATTAAATAATTAGTAGGTTCCACTAAAAGCTAAGGATCAAGTTCTAAAAATTCTTAAATAAGGATCAATTGTTAGTGACTCTCTATCACTATTCGCGGAAGGCGGCCCACGATTTGTTGGTATTTTCTGTTTTTATTCTGAAAAAAAAATTATTTAAAATTTATAAAACACTATTTCTAAGGATTCCTCTTAGGTATCACCATTGGAAATGATGTACTATAACAGAATCCTACAAAACCACAAAAGAGATGAAATGAAACTACGTTCTTTGAAATAAAACAAACAAATTAAAAGATATATATCCCCATAATAAAAAGAGGATATAGTCTCATTTAAACAATTTTAATAGTTGAATTAAGAAATTTAGTCAATCACAATGAAATTGAGGCTTATGGTAAACAAGTTCAACAGAAGAAATGATACCAAACATAAATAATGATTCACATATAACATAAAAAAAAACCAATATTTCAAGCTAAAATATATACTAAATGAAAACATAATGAAGGCACTCATTGCGTGAGGTGGTGCGGAGCAAATCCTGGTTACAAAAAAAATAACTATAAACAAGTTGAGTTACTATTGAAGCTAGCAGAGACTGTAGTGGCACCATTTCCTCTTGTAGCTATCTGAAGTGAAAATTTGGATAATATATGGAAAAAAACATTCTGCACTAACTGGAAGCAAATAGCGTGCTCGTATATATGTTAAAATCTAGTTTGGAGTGAGGTACACCAAAGAAAATAACTTGATTAAAATATGTAATTATCTTCCTTTGATACATTTTACCTTCTCTTGTTATCTCCAACTTTCCTAATTTAGTACTATAATTCGCAACTTTTGTCCTTTATTTAAAAGATGATTCTTACACAATCATATCATGACAACAAGCTTAGATGATGGATATCTGATATACTCAGAACCTAGGGTTGGGGCTTCTAGGTTACATAACATGCAAGAAAGAGAAAAGCCAATGATCCAAAGAACGTTGAGTGATTTTATTTGATATAATCGATAGCACAATCGAGATTTTAAGAATGTATGTGTTTGAATACAAGAAGTATCAGTTTAAAGCTAGATAGACTAAGGAAGATCCAAAGATCTCATTTCCTTCTCACTTTTCCTCTTTTTATAGCTGCCTTGTTGTGGATTGGACGTAAGCTTGATTTACGGCATGGATTTAACACCATTAATGCATTCTTTAATTACTCGGATTTTCTCTGCGCTCGCAGATTTATAATTAGTGTGGTGTTAACTAGCATGGGATTCGTGATGGGGTTTCGTTCTTCTGTGACTTGTTATTCTCATAATGGGTCTTAAGATAGTTGGTCTGCATTTTACGTCGGGTTAAAGCTGGAGGGTGAAACACACCTCCAACAATAGAACCTTCTTTTGAAGCTCTAGGAAGCATCACAAGTTTGGCAACAAGATATAGCAAGTAGTGAAAGTGCAATAATAAGCTAAAGTACTAAAATGCGTCTTTTGATGCCTTTTAGCTTTTCTTGTTATCTCCAACTTTCCTAATTTAGTACTAAAGTTTCGCATTTGTCCTTTATTTAAAAAATGATTCTTACACAATCATATATCATGACAACAAGTTTAGATGATGGATATCGGATATACTCAAAACTTAGGGTTAGGGTTTCTAGGTTACATAACATGCAAGAAAGAGAAAAGCCAATGATCAAAAGAACGTTGAGTGATTTTATTTGATATAATCGATAGTACAATCAAGATTTTGAGAATGTATGTGTTTGAATACAAGAAATTATAAGTTAAAAGCTAGATTGACTAAGGAAGATCCAAAGATCTCATTTCCTTCTCACTTATCCTCTTTTTATAGCTGCCTTGTTGTGGATTGGACGGAAGCTTGATTTACGGCATGGATTTAACACCATTAATGCATTCTTTAATTACTCGGATTTCTTCTGCGCTCGCAGATATATAATTAGTGTGGTGTTAACTAGCATGGGATACGTGATAGGGTTTCGTTCTTCTGTGACTTGTTATTCTCATAATGGGTCTTAAGATAGTTGGGCTGGATTTTAAGTCGGGTTAAAGCTGGAGGGTGAAACACACCTCCAACAATAGAACCTTCTTTTGAAGCTCTTGGAAGCATCACAAGTTTGGCAACAAGATATAGCTAGTAGTGAAAGCGCAATAATAAGCTAAAGTACTAAAATGCGTCTTTTGATGCCTTTTAGCTTTTCTTGTTATCTCCAACATTCCTAATTTAGTACTAAAATTTCGCAATCTTTGTTCTTTATTTAAAAAATGATTCTTACACAATCATATATCATGACAACAAGCTTAGATGATGGATATCTGATATACTCAGAACCTAGGGTTGGGGCTTCTAGGTTACATAACATGCAAGAAAGAGAAAAGCCAATGATCCAAAGAACGTTGAGTGATTTTATTTGATATAATCGATAGCACAATCGAGATTTTAAGAATGTATGTGTTTGAATACAAGAAGTATCAGTTTAAAGCTAGATAGACTAAGGAAGATCCAAAGATCTCATTTCCTTCTCACTTTTCCTCTTTTTATAGCTGCCTTGTTGTGGATTGGACGTAAGCTTGATTTACGGCATGGATTTAACACCATTAATGCATTCTTTAATTACTCGGATTTTCTCTGCGCTCGCAGATTTATAATTAGTGTGGTGTTAACTAGCATGGGATTCGTGATGGGGTTTCGTTCTTCTGTGACTTGTTATTCTCATAATGGGTCTTAAGATAGTTGGGCTGGATTTTAAGTCGGGTTAAAGCTGGAGGGTGAAACACACCTCCAACAATAGAACCTTCTTTTGAAGCTCTTGGAAGCATCACAAGTTTGGCAACAAGATATAGCTAGTAGTGAAAGTGCAATAATAAGCTAAAGTACTAAAATGCGTCTTTTGATGCCTTTTAGCTTTTCTTGTTATCTCCAACATTCCTAATTTAGTACTAAAATTTCGCAATCTTTGTCCTTTATTTAAAAAATGATTCTTACACAATCATATATCATGACAACAAGTTTAGATGATGGATATCGGATATACTCAGAACTTAGGGTTAGGGTTTCTAGGTTACATAACATGCAAGAAAGAGAAAAGCCAATGATCCAAAGAACGTTGAGTGATTTTATTTGATATAATCGATAGTACATTCGAGATTTTGAGAATGTATGTGTTTGAATACAAGAAAGTATTAGTTAAAAGCTAGATTGACTAAGGAAAATCCAAAGATCTCATTTTCTTCTCACTTATCCTCTTTTTATAGCTGCCTTGTTGTGGATGGGATGGAAGCTTGATTTACGACATGGATTTAACACCATTAATGCATTCTTTAATTACTCGGATTTCCTCTGCGCTCGCAGATATATAATCAGTGTGGTGTTAACTAGCATGGGATTCGTGATGGAGTTTCGTTCTTCTGTGACTTGTTATTCTCATAATGGGTCTTAAGATAATTGGGCTGGATTTTAAGTCGGGTTAAAGCTGGAGGGTGAAACACACCTCCAACAATAGAAACTTCTTTTGAAGCTCTTTTAAGCATCACAAGTTTGGCAATAAGATATAGCAAGTAGTGAAAGTGCAGTAATAAGCTTAAGTACTAAAATGCGTCTTTTGATGCCTTTTAGCTTTTCTTGTTATCTCCAACTTTCCTAATTTAGTACTAAAATTTTGCAACCTTTGTCCTTTATTTAAAACATGATTCTTACACAATCATATATCATGACAACAAGTTTAGATGATGTATATCGTTTATACTTAGAACTTAGGGTTAGGGCTTCTAGGTTACATAACATGCAAGAAAGAGAAAAGTCAATGATTTAAAGAACGTTGAGTGAATTTATTTGATATAATCGATAGTACAATCGAGATTTTAATAATGTATGTGTTTGAATACAAGAAAGTATTAGTTAAAAGCTAGACTGACTAAGGAAGATCCAAAGATCTCATTTCCTTCTCACTTATTTTCTCTTTATAGCTGCCTTGTTGTGGATTGGACGGAAACTTAGTTTACGGCATGGATTTAACACCATTAATGAATTCTTTAATTACTCGGATTTCCTCTGTGCACACAGATATATAATTAGTGTGGTGTTAACTAGCATGGGATTCGTGATGGGGTTTTGTTCTTATGTGACTTGTTATTCTCATAATGGGTCTTAAGATAGTAGGGCTGGATTTTAAGTCGGGTCAAAGCTGGAGGGTGAAACACACCTCCAACAATAGAACCTTCTTCTAAGGCTCTTGGAAGCATCATTGGCATCAAGATATAGCAAATAGTGAAAGTGTAATAATAAGCTAAAGTACTAAAATGCGCCTTTTGATGCATTTTAGCTTTTCTTGTTATCTCTAACTTTCCTAATTTAGTACTAAAATCTTGCGACCTTTCTCCTTTATTTAAAAGATGTTTCATACACAATGACAACAAATTTTTGTCGTGAACAATACAAAGAAAACAAGTTTCAGACATATATGTTTGCTAATTTGACAAGACATATCAAACTTGAACTAAGGATTTGCAGATTCAAAGGTAGCTAATGGGTCAATTCGAGCAACAGGAGTGCATATAAGTGGATGAGCCATCCTGAGCATCGTATCTCCAGTCTCTTCCGTGTTAACCTTATCTCCATCAACACTCCAGTTAAAACCTTGTACCATTGTTCCAATGGCTAATTCAGTGACGATATAACCCAGGTTTGATCCAGGACAAGCCCTTCTTCCGCTCCCGAAAGGAATGTAGTTTACAGCTAGCTGCTCTCTCATCTCTGTTGGGTAATTCCAAGCTTGTGGAAACTTAACATATTAATAAGTGTTTAATATGTTAAGATAAACACAAAAGGAAAATCTAGAAATAGGAAAAAGAAGTTTTCTATTTAGGTTAATTTGTGTTTTCCATATCCCACATGTTAAAGGGAATTATCCTTCACTATAAATATAGGTCTATGGAGAGGTTTTCCATAAGATCTAAGAGAGTAGATCATAAGATCTAAGAGAGTAGATCATAAGATCTAAGAGAGACACATTGTGAGCTTTAGTTTTGAGTAGTTTCTAAAGCTAATAAGAAAAGTTGTTCTTATAATTCTTTGTGTTTCTAGAGACCTTGAATTGGTATCAGAGCCTCAGGTTGGAGACTCGATCTAAGCTTAAGTTGAAGCTTCGATCCTGGTGACTGCTAAGAGATCACGAACGCAAGATGGCGGACGTGACTAGAGCTGCACCACGCACGGAGGACTTTGGATCGACATCTATCCAATGTCATATGTTATCATCGACAAACTACATAGTTTGGTCCACGAGGATGAAGGTTATGATGCGTGTTCATGAAGTGTGGGACACGATAGAACCTAGTTCAGATGATCAAAAGAAGAACGATGTTGCAATAGCTCTTTTGTATCAATCTATGCCCGACAGTTTGATTCTCCAGGTGGGAGAACAAACCGCATCGAAAGAGATCTGGAATGCCATCAAGTCGCGATACCATGGAGATGATCGTGTAAGGAAGGCGAGTTTCGAGACGTCGATGACGGATTTCAACAGGTTGAAGATGGATGATAGCGATACCGTAGATGATTTTGCGGAGAAGATATCAGGTCTAGCATCCAAGGCAACCTCGTTAGGAGAAAGCATAGAAGAATACAACATGGTAAAGGAAGAGATGGTTGTAGGAATGACAAGTGTAACACACGAAGAAAGCGTGTGTAACACAATGTTTAGCAGTGAGCAAACAAGACATTCATTCCCAACTAAGACCATGTTTCGTGCGACGAAGACGTTAAAGTTGATCCATGAGAGGATCAAGTTCCATACGAGGGTCTCACGACCAAGAAACTTAATATCAAGCACTTAAGAATATTCGGTTGTGTAGCACATGAGAATATATGTGTGACTCATCTGAAGAAGTTAGATGAGAGATCAAAGAGAGTGATCAATCTTGGAACCAAGCTGGGTTCTGAAGCTTATAGACTTTGTGATCCAGTCGCAGGAGAGGTAATGGTGAGTAGAGATACAACAAACCAAGCAGATTGTGAACCAAGTATACTTAAACTTCCATATGAGGGTAATATAGAAGAAGGTAATGATCAAGGTGATGATCATGAACATGAAGCTATAAACCAAGATGAGGAAGAAGAAGAAGATACTAGTCACAATGCAAACCCTTCAGACGATCACAAGACGAGACTTCAGACGGTAGTCAAAGGAATGTCGAGTATAACACACGAAGAAGGCGTGTGTAACGCAAGTCTCACATGGAAGCAAATCGGAGACTCATTCTCGAGTGTAACACACGGAGGAGGCGTGTGTAACACAAATATCGCATGGAAGCAAATCGGAGACTCATTCCCGAGTGTAATACACGGAGGAGGTATGGAACACAATACTCGATCATGTCCTAAAGAGATAGTAAGCTTTAGGAAGTGCACGAAGGAGCCATTAGTGTACCGCAAGAATAAAGGAGGAGACTTCATGTTGTGTGACACAAAGATGGAAGCGTGTAACTTGTTGTGTGACACAAAGATGGAAGTGTGTAACACAACTCACGTAGCAGTGGAGCCGAGTTTAAAGGATTCAAAGGCTGAAGATGAACCAGGGATAAATGTTATGGATTTCAGAAGAAACATAAGATGTTTTGAGGTATCGACATTACACAAGACTAAACGTGTGTTACACAGTTGGTGTTCTAAGTCAATACAAGCAAACTCCGAGTGTTGAGCAGAAGGCATACATCTTTATCAAGTCATCATCAAGGATTAAGTTCAAACAAATGAGGAGCTTAGTTGGAGTTCAAGAAAATGATCTCCCTAATTCAAGTTGGAATTAAGGGGTGATTGTTGGGTAATTCCAAGCTTGTGAAAACTTAACATATTAATAAGTGTTTAATATGTTAAGATAAACACAAAAAAAAATCTAGAAATAGGAAAAAGAAGTTTTCTATTTAGGTTAGTTTGTGTTTTCCATATCCCACATGTTAAAGGGAATTATTCTTCACTATAAATATAGGTCTATGGAGAGGTGTTCCATAAGATCTAAGAGAGTAGATCATAAGATCTAAGAGAGTAGATCATAAGATCTAAGAGAGTAGATCATAAGATCTAAGAGAGACATATTGTGAGCTTTAGTTTTGAGTAGTTTCTAAAGTTAATAAGAAAAGTTTATTCTTATAATTCTTTGTGTTTCTAGAGACCTTGAATCTCTTCTTTCTCTTTGTAGGAGAAACCATGAACCTCTCCGTTGAAAACTTGTCTGGTTCTTCCCATGAGTTTGGATCTCTCATCACTGCATAAGTGTTAATGATCACCGTTGTGTTCTTCGCTATGTAAAACCCTCCGATATTGCATCCTTCTTTTGAATTCCTCGCTAAGATTGGCGTAGGTGTGTGTAGTCTTAGTGCTTCTTTCATGACAGCGTGCAAATACGGCAGGTTTGGGAGGTCCGTTTCTTGAATAAACCTAGTCTTTCCGACAACAGACTCTATCTCTCTTGTCTCAATCTTTTAAAGAATCTCAGGTGGTTAATGAGTTCTGCCATTATCCACTCTGTTGCTTGTGTTGAAGTATCAGTGCCTCCAAGGAAAAGCTCCTACAATGCATAACTATTTATAAGAAAAAAAGATACAAGAAAAGAGACTCAGGAAAAAATAAACTAACCACAAGTAGCGATTTGATGTGGTTCCTGGTAATCTTAAACTCTGCGTTTTCGTCTGCGCAAACATCGAACAGAACATCCATCATGTCTTTATCCTCGTCCCTGTACGGATTCTCTTCATGTTCCACTAGTATTTTCTCTAGTATGTCGTCGAAACTCTGGGAGACTTGCATGAATTCCTTTTCAAACAGCGAGATCCCGACCTTCTTGAGAAGTCGGCCAATGGTGATAGCTATGTTTAACTTCTTCATCATACTAATTGTTTTGTTCACAAACTCTCTAACTCGCTCCGCTTCTTCATTCTCCCCTGAGCATCTCCTCCCCATTATCATCATGCAATGCTGTTATTCGCTAGCCTCATCATCTCTTTACTCACTTCAACAGCCTCATTCCTGCAGCCTTGTCAAACAACATAGCGCGGAAATCTTGAGTTCTTCCTCTCGGCATGAGTCGTGTCCGGTCAAGGAGTGTATCCCAAGAAGGTTTTTGACTATGAGTTTCTTCATGA